>OZ022238.1:29960602-30268102 GCA_963978895.1 Erpobdella octoculata | reverse complement strand
TACGTTTATGTTTTGGTTTAGTCTGTTTGATAAACTTATTTTTTCAAATTTGTTACATAGAATTGGAATGATTATTTTAGTGTTTCGATATCCGTAATTGACCGTAATAGTAGCTCATCTAAGATATATCTTTATAATCTCGATTATATTCTTGGTTGTATGTGAGTATGTGTGTGCCACCTGTAATGTGCACGTCGTCTGCAGCTGGAATTCGAAATTTTCTCAGCTTCTTTCTTGCCAACCGCTGGGTTTTTTCACTTTCTTAATTCTTGCATACAGGTACTTTCTCGCGTTTGTCATCATTTAGAGTCTAAATTTAGACAAATAGATGCACAGAAACTAAACAAATGAAACTTATTTCCTAAAAAATAACGGGACGCAGAAACCTAAATATAACCTTGAGATCATGGTCGTGAAATACTGTTATGCTCAAGTTATTTGTTTTATAAAAAAGGGGACGTCCATAAATTACGTAAGGTAATTTTTCACTTTTTTTCGCTCCCTCCCCCCGTTGTAAGATTTTGTCAAAATTCGTCGACCCCCTGAATTTACGTAAGGTTTATCAATACCCCCTTCAACAAAAAATTGCAAAATAAGGATGATTAATGACTGTATTGCAAAGTTTATAATAAACAAAAAAGAATGCAAAAACGTTCTAGGTTTTTAAATTCAAGCATGAAGTATTAAAATTAGACATATAGAACAGATGTAATCAGAACATTTTTGAAAATCAGTGATAATAAAATGGATGATCCTATTTAAATGGCATTGGGGATCGATTTAAAAAATCTAAATTTATTTTTCTTCTTCCACTGGCACGAGAAATCTCTTAAGTAATTTGATTTAATAAAAAATTTGTTTTTTGAATAGAATATTTTATTAATTTTTGAAATGGGCTTACTGTACAGTTTCGGCTCGAAAGCCATCATCAGAGCGCTTTAAATAGAAAATAATGCAAATATTCAAAGAAATCGACTTTGAAAACAGCAGAGCGACCAGCAAAACGATAAACAAATAGCAAGCCGAGAAGTAGATATGTACTTTGTGGCCGGCGAAGCGATGGCTGACACGAAAGATTAAAATATAAAACCGGAATGAAAGGCTCACGAGAGTAATAGGTTACGACTGAAATAAAGTATAAAAGTATAAAACTGAATAAAATGCGGCTATTCACTTTCATCTGCGGAAAGTTATGTTGCCGCAGTTAGTTAAATGAAGAAATGCGGGCACGTGGTCCGCACGCACGGATCCGCTGTTATCATCGGACGGAACCGCTCGATTAACTTCACCAGATACCGACACCTCGACGTTATGGCCCGGGGTGGAGTGCAGGTTGGCCTCCCCGGACACCGGCTCGCCAATGTCATGACTTGGAGTAGAGTGCAGGTCGGCACCGATGGGGCCACTGGACACCAACACAAAGATACGAGGACTAGGAGTAAAGTACGAGTCGTCGTAGCCGGACGCCGGCTCCTCGATGCGATAACCTAGAGTTGAGTGCGGGACGGCGTCTCTGGATGGTGAGAGTGCGGCATATATATATATATATATATATATATATATATATTATTAAAAAAAACAAAATCTTTATTCGCAATTTGGAGCCTTAGGTTAAGAAAATAATCAATAAAAAATGGGCAGTTATATTCAACAGAGCATGTGTAAAAGAATATATATACATATATAAAATATAAATCAATCAATTTTTGATATATGGATATATATAATTTTTTAATGATTAATCGATTAATTAATTGTTAAATTTAGCAGCCCTTATATATATATATATTTGACAATTAATTAATCGATTAATAATAAAAAAATTGTAACGATTACATTTTTTTTAATGATTAATCGACCAATCACTTACAAATGACTGTAAGTGATGATGATCCAGGTTACATAACTAGATTCAAGGCAGCATCTATTAATGACTTTAATGAGCATGTAACTGGTATGACAAGTATATCAATGCTACAGGTTGCAACAGCACTTTATCCATGCTACAAATTCATGAAGTGTTTGTCAGAAGATGCAAAAGAACGAACCTGGTCACATATTGAACAACAAATAGAAGTTGATACTCACGATGAGCACATGGAGACAGTTGCAACAGATGGTGATGGCATTGACAATGAAACTATATGTGAACTAATTGAAAAGCGAGAAACCCCGCATTTCTTCATTTAAATAAGGTAATGGAGTCTGACTCAGACACAGAAATGACAATAACTTTTCTGATGAACTACTGAGTTATAAAATGGAGATGAAAGTTCCTAAATACTTTGACCCTCTACAATGGTGGAAACTTAATGAACACCAATATCCGTTATTGTCAGTCCTTGCCAAAACCATTATGTGCATACCAGCTACCTCAGTTCCAGGTGAACGATTGTTCAGCTCGTCTGGTTATATTGTCAATAAGACACGCTCATTACTTGGACCAAATAATGTCAACAAACTTTTCTGTTTGCGTAGTTGCTAAAAAGATGACATATAAAGGAGACATTCCAGTGTTATTTCGATTTTCGACAAGTATGTTTAATAAATGTTGCTTATGACACTAAAAATTTTAACATTTGAATTTAATCTATTAATTAATCGTTAACAGCCCTAATATATATATATATGCAATTAATAAACAATTTGATAAATTTCCACAGATTCTCCACTTGTTTGGTGTCAAAGAAAGTAATATGCATCGGTTACCCTGTATTCCTTCTAACGACGAGGATAACATAAATGATGATACTTCTGACTCGTCCTCTGACACAAATACTTTGGCTGTTGAGGCTGCTCCTGACGAATCTCATTCTAATGTATCTGAGGAAATTCTTGTCTCTTCTAATATAACACAGCGAAAGCGCAAACATTTTCCAATAGTATAAATTTTATAGTCTCTGTGATTTCATTAGTTTATGATTCTGGTCTTAAACACTATGAATTTTTTTTTTTTTTTTTTTTTTTTTTTTTTTTGACAATATTTAGAGTGGCGTAAATCCTAAAGGACTTCAAAGCCACTGAAGGGTTCTTTGCAGAGGCAGACATTTATAGGCGCCTACCCCTTTAGCAATGCGAGTGAACTCCTTGCTTAAGGGAGTTACGCTGGTGACGCGGGTGAGGCTTGAACTGCCGACCTAATGATCGACAGGCGAGCGCTCTACCGCTCTGCCACCAGCGCCTCATGTTCTACTCATGTTCTTTTTGTTGAGCCTCGTATTCTTTTGATTTGATAGGTGGAGTGTTTACTCTTTTGTTAGTGTGCTAATTCTTTGATAATTTCGGTTCTTTCTGTTTGTTTACTTTTCTCGTTTTACTTTTGACCCTGATGATGGCTGACATAGCTGAAACGGTCCGTCGGTCTGACAATAAAAGTTTAATGGAAAAGTTTTTGGCTAATTGTAGTCTCGAACATTGAGTTTTATACCGAAAAGTCGAGAATTTGGCTCGAAAAGTTGTTTCTGCCAAATGGCGAGTTGTATTTCTTAGAGCATGTCTCAAATATATATATATATATATATATATATATATATATATATATATATATATATATATATATATATATATATATATATATATATATATATATATATACACAGGGGCGGATCCAGAATTTTGTTAAGGGGGAGCGCACCCATCATGGACGCCCGCAGGAATTTTTGCAGAGGGGGCAAGCTTCTTATTTTTTTCTTTTCGCCTCTTCTCTCATATTCTCTCTCAGATTTATTCTTTTTTCTTTCCAAAATTGTGTAAGGTGTTGGGGCTCAATTGAGCCCCCAAGAAATTTTTTTGAAATTTTTGTTTAAAATTGGGTATATAGAGTACAATTTTCAGTTAACTTTATTTTATTTTACATTATAATAAAAATATCAAAATGTTTTAAAAACAAGCTGAAAATTACAAAAATGCTTTAGTTGGAAAGGTTTATATTTCCTACACAGCCAAATTGTCATTGTTGGATAGAAATTCGTGTAACTTTAAGGTTTTACAGACAAATTTGGAAAAATTGTATGAAAATGACAGGGGATAATCAAACAAAAGTCATTCATCAGTAAAATCCCACACTAATGATTTTTGGAGGCCCATTTACACAACAGCCCCAACACTGCCAACAGCTATACATGAGTTTATTAGCTAATACATGCTTAAATAAATATTATACTTAGAATAAACCATTTAGCTAGTGGTGAATCAGTTATTCTGGATAATTTTCTCAAATCAAAGTGTTTAGAGAAACGTGAATGGAGTAAAAAGTAGAGCATCGGGGGATGCATCCCCAAAGATAATGATAATGATGATATTGATATAATAGAGGGAGTCCAGTTGTTACAATTAATTATAAATGTTTTAATTATAAATATTTTGTCTATTTTTGTCTAAAAAAACTTAAACCATAAATCCAGGGGACAAGTGCTCCTTCTTGCCCCTGCTTGCGGTAGCCCATGGCATCCATGAGTGCCCGCCCATAGGGGCGAGAAAAGTCCTCCCTCCTAAAAAATTGATGACATTTTTTATACCATTGTTTACAAATTTATTCGTGTATAATGGATTTGCCCCCTCATACTAAAATTTAAAATGTAACTAGCTAATAATGGTAAAAATGTTTGTGCTATAAATGGAAATCCATCAATGTTTTTATGCTTGAAATGAGCGTATACATTGATTGAGAGCTTAACTCTGAACTAAATTTACTTTTATTTAAAATTGATTTTATTTATAAGTTTATTACTAAATATTATGAACATAATTTAAAATTGTTTAATGATTTGTTTAATGTAAATTATTTTTAAATATTCCACAATGGGAGGGCGCGCGCCTACTCGCCCCCTTGATCCGCCCCTGTATATATATATATATATATATATATATATATATATATATATATATATATATATATATATATATATATATATATATATCTTGTTTTTAACGTATTTAGACACTATATTTTGAGTAAACGTATATCTACAATTTTTACATCATAAAAAAATATATTAAGAAAAAAAGTTTCTCTTGCGCCCTGAAAAGTATAAAATAATATTCCTATAATTCATATACAACGAAAAACGTTGCGGGCTCATTATTTTTTATAACAATTTGTTTTACTAAAGTTATGATGTTGTAGCCTATATGCGCCCGCAACGTTTTTCGTTGTATATGAATTATAGGAATATTATTTTATACTTTTTAGGGCACAAGAAAAACGCTGTTTTTAAAAAATGTATATTTTATGAAGTAAAAATTATTTTCTACTTTTCCGTTTTTGATGGGTGAAATTTTTTAAGCATTTTAGTTTTTTGAAGTTAAATGCCCATTGAATTTAAAATCTTATAACTTTTTTAATTTTTTCGCTAGGTGCCATTAAACACCATCGTATGGAATTCGCGGACAGACAAAATCTCAATCAAACAAACAGACAAGAAAGTGATTGTAATCTACCTAACTCTGCCGGTACAACAGATTTGGTGTCTTCTTCTATTGGTTATATATGTGTATGTATGTATATATATATATATATATATATATTCTTTTAAACAAACTCGATTGAAAAAAGTGGCACACTTGGCTGAATCGATTTTATTTTTAATTTTTTCCAATAGTCTAAATCGGTTTAAAAATAATTTATTATCAAACACAAACTCCATAATCTTATAGGCTTATAGATCTATTTCGGCAATTTTGCCATCTTCAGAACCGTTTAACTTTTTAAAATAAAATGCAGTGACTAAATGGTAAAAGGTACATATATATATATATATATATATACTAGCAGTGCCCGTAGCGGCTTCGCTCGCATGAAATTAGAGAGTTTGAACCGTGCATCCATAGTAGAGATCAATTTTTTAGGTCTCGGCTCGGCCCGTCGACAACTTAGCCCAGCCCGTTTTAAAAACCTAAACTCCTGGCCCGGAACAGCCCGTTTGAATTAGGCCCGGCCCATTCTTACAGGCCTAGATGTTCTATATACTTGATGAAAAACTTCGGCCCGTCCCACCTTGACTTCAGGTTTGGCCCGGCCCAACTGAAGACTCTAAAATCACTAAAATATCAATATACTTGGTGAAAAACCTCGGCCCGTCCCACTTTGATTTAAGGTTTGGCCTGGCCCGTGTGAAGACTCTAAAACAACGGCTTGGCCCAACCGGTGATAAACTGGACTTAGCTACTTTTAACCGGCACAAAACTTCAAAATACTAATTTTGACATTTGTAGCACTTACAGTTTTTGAGTAGCAGTTATTTTGAAATCAAATAACCCTTATTTCCACCCCACATTTGAGGTCCTGGAAACCAAATTTTTAAAAAATGTTGAAACACTTATATCATTATTTTTTGAGTAAATACTAAATACTAATTTTGACATCTGTAGCATTCACAGTTTTTGAGTAGCAGTTACTTTAAAAACCAAAGAAACCTTTTTCCACCCCACATTTGAGATCATGAAAACCAAAATTTCATATATCCTTATTTTTAGAGTGGAAACTAAATACTAATTTTTACTTTTGTAGCATTTACAGTTTTTGAGTAGCAGTTACTTTAAACACCAAGTAACCCAATTTTCCACCCCACATTTGAGGTCCTGAAAACCAAATTTTCAAAAAATAGTGAAACACGTATATCATTATTTTTAGAGTAAAAACTAAATACTAATTTTTACTCTTGTAGCATTAACAGTTTTTGAGTAGAAGCTACTTTAAAAACCAAATAACCCAATTTTCCAACCCACATTTGAGGTCCGGGAAACCGAATTTTCAAAAAATGGTGAAACACGTATCTTTTTATTTTTCAAAAAGAATCTATATACCAAATTTCTTTTATATATATAGATATATATATATATATATATATATATATATATATATATATATATATATATATATATATATACATATATATATATATACGACTCTACTAGGAATCGAACCCACGTGTCTACGGCAACACCGCCTCGCCTAAATGCAAGCGCTCTTACCAACTGAGCCACCGACCATCACCAAAAAATGATGGCTAGAAGTCTCAGTCTTTCGGAGCTACTTAACATTAGACTACGACTATGATAGGCTCAGAACTCCTTACTTCGGCTCGACAGCTAGTCTGCTGCTAGATAGATAATTTGTATGAAGTGAAACATTGCGTTGAAATGTTTCGAGAGCCTACAAATAGGATGACTAACTGTCACCACAAATAACGCAAATATTTATACGACTCTACTAGGAATCGAACCCACGTGTCTACGGCAACACCGCCTCGCCTAAATGCAAGCGCTCTTACCAACTGAGCCACCGACCATCACCAAAAAATGATGGCTAGAAGTCTCAGTCTTTCGGAGTTACTTAACATTAGACTACGACTATGATAGGCTCAGAACTCCTTACTTCGGCTCGACAGCTAGTCTGCTGCCAGATAGATAATTTTTTATGAAGGGAAACATTGCGTTGAAATGTTTCGAGAGCCTACAAATAGGATATATATATATATATATATATATATATATATTTCAGCTATGGATCATGTCGTTCACCCTGAAAGTGGCGGGGGTGAGAACGGTGACGGCTCTCGACACGAACGCGTTGGCCAGCCGGTCTGTGACAATTCGTCATCTACGTGCCATCGGGTTTCGGTAGATGCGACATTGTGTGACGACCATGCTGTTTTAGCTGTTCCTAATGAGATTGTTTCGATAAATGAAGCAGTTAATCTTTTTTGATGCAGACACTTCATTTTCTTCTTTCGAGCCGTGCGAGGAGCAGTGAGGTGATCCTGTCGAAGATAACTTAAATATTGGCCCCTCGTCCATGTCGACATCTGCTATGGATCATGTCGTGGAACCTGAAAGTGGTGGCGGTGACGGCTCTCGACACAAAAGCGTTGGCCAGCCAGTCCGTGACAACTCGTCATATACGTTTGATCGGGTTTCGGTAGTTGCAACATTGTGTGATGACCGTGCTGTTTCAGCTGTGCCTAATGATATTGTTTCGATAAATGAAGTAGTTAATGATGAAAATGTTCTTTTGGCAAGAATGGCGGCAGTTCTGCATTGTGACAATATAACTATGCGACGTCGACGATAACGTTTTGTGTAAAATAATGTGGCAATTTAATTAGTTAATTTAATTTTGGCAATTCTTCAGATATGGTTTCCGTTTGAACAATGTCATATATATATATATATATATATATATATATATATATATATATATTCTTGTATGCAAACTCCATTGAAGATAATTGCCCATTTTGTAATTGTTAATTTCTTCGCCAAAACTCAAAACGTCAAAGGGAAGCCAAGCCCGTTGTTGGGAAGATAGACTCTTAACGAATTCCTTGTCTGCAGCCGTATTTACGTTTATTTGAAAATTTTTTAAAAGACCATTATGTTACAAAATAAATAAAATAAACTAAAAGGTGTAACTTATAAGTTTGAAGTAACAAACAGGGCTAACGCGTTTCGACAGTTAGTTTGTCATCATCAGAGCCCAAAAAGAAAAAACAAAACATGGATAGAATCAGGGACGTCATTTCAGCAAAACCTTAGGGGGGGCAAGATGTTTTAGGGGCCCACTCAGGGTCCTCTGTGCCTGGGCACAAAACACAAAATCTGCGCCCCCTGCATAACATCTTTTGCTTCTTTCTCCCAAAAAAACCTGATGACTGGGGGGGGGTAATTGGAGCCACTTTTCAAAATTTTTTTCGAAACCCTCGTTTCATTTTTCCTTCCAAAAAAACCTGATGACCGGGGGACGTCACATAATATAACATCTGTGTGAGCATAAGAGCATTTCCAACTGTCTCTACGAAGAAGGCTATAGCTATCAAAATCTGCTGCGAACGGTAATTAATATTGATGTACGAAATAAGCTTTAGTCATTTATTTCTGAAAAAGTTAGTATAATATGAATACACTGAACCCTCTTTCTGTCACCCCCATGATGTCGCCCGGGGCAGCTTGCCCACTTCATTAGCCACGCCTCTGGGCCCAATAATGCAAGTATCTACTGAATTTTTTTGAAATGGATATAGGCTAATAGTTCATATCTTTTTTTTGTTAACCTAAACAAGTTGGCATTTTAAATTAAGGTAATTCTAATATCGTTATTTGATAATAGTTTATCGTTCTTTATACTAGGTGTTTTAAGACTCAAATATCAGTATATGTAATATATATCGAATTATCCTGTCGTGGATCATAATTTGATATTTTTTATCCGGGTTGGGACTGGCCGCAAAATTGTTCTTATTCGGTCTGCAGAGTGCAGAGAGGAAATCATCAGATTGCGGATTGAAGGAATTCAGGCATGCAAGAATATCACTATTTTCTGTAAATCGTGCGTTCAACTTAGACAAAATGCTATCGATGCATTCATACAAAATCTGTGACCTATCTCGTTCCATTTGGAACTGTTCATAACTTTTTTAACACCTCTCCATCTCGACGTGGACGATCAAGCTTCCTAGTTTCTTTAGCATTTCTTCTCTCTTTTAATTTCTATGGACAACCTACTCGGCCAGGCTATGAATAACGCTAACCATCTTTATAACCGGGACGGCATTTTTCTACATATGGCCGTATCCTATAATTACAAAAGCTTCTGTTTTTCTCATCTCAAATCTCACTAAAAACACCAAAAAATCCTACAGGGGCCCATATATAATAACTATTGGTTCACATAAAAGTCCGAAGCCCAGTCCCCCTGAATGATGTCCATGAGTTTTGAAAGTAACTGTCTGAAAGGTGCCCATATATTAACCATGGCCCACTTAAAAGTCAGGAGCCTACATAAAAGTCAGGAGCCTACATAAAAGTCAGGGAGGGCTACTTAGCAGTCAGAGAAGGGCCAGTCAAAAATCAGGAAAAGGCCAGTTAAAAGTTAAGAGGGACCCACTTAAGTGCGGGGGACCAATTTACTGTGGTGGCTCACGTGAAAACAGGGGTGAGAGCCACTCAAGTGCGGTGGACCACTCAAGGGCGGGGAGCCCACTTAAGTGCGGGGAACCACTTTAATGCCGGGAAACCCACTGAAACGTCCGGGAAGGTCCACTTAAGTAAGTAGGGGCCCACTTAGGTGCCGGGAGCCCACTTAAGTGCAGAGGCTCACGTAAGACCGAAGCCCACTTAAGTGCGTGGAGCCCACATCAGTGCCCGGGGCCTTTGAGTGCGTAAGGCTCACGTCACCGCTTTCACCGCCACCACATTCAGGGTCAACGACATGATCCATAGCAGATGTCGACATGGACGAGGGGCCGATATCTAAGTTATCTTCAACAGGATCACCACACTGCTCCTCGCACGGCTCGAAAGAAGAAAATGAAGTGTTCGCATCAAAAAAGATATTGGTGGCAGGACATGGAACGGGACGACTGGAAACAGGCTCACCACTGTAGCCACACACACACACACACACACACACACACACACATATATATATATATTCTTTATTAAAAGTCACCGTATACTCACACGATACAAGTTTTTGAACACTACGAAAATTCTTTGGCACACTTTCAACTGAAAACAGATTTAATGTATAATAATAATAATAACATGGATAATTTATATAGCGCAGTACAATGAAATAATCATCACAAGAGCGCTGTACAAAACTTCAAAAACCTCTGATAAACACAAAAAAAAAATAAAAAAAAATAAATTAAATAATAAAAAAAAGTTTATTTATAAAACTTAATGAACAGATGAGTTTTAAGAGCTTTTATAAAAGCCTCAACAGAATAAGATAAACGAATAGATATAGGAAGACAGTTCCATGCTTTAATAGCGGCGACAGAAAAGACCCGTTGTCCAAACTTGGTAGTCGTCGCAGAACGCAATCGCCGACGGGATTCAACTGAACTGACGGGCAAGCACATTGACGTGATGTATTCAGGCGTGAGTCCATGCATGGCCTTGAAAACCAGCAGACACAGCTTAAATTCGACACGCTCTCGAGCCCTTAACCATTGAAGTTTGTCACGCATGATATCTGAGATGTGGTCAAATTTCTTCACACCGAAAACAAGTCTCGCTGCAGTGTTGAGTACTGACTGAAAGCGACAGAGGACATAGTCAGGTTGATCAGCGAGCAGAGCGTTGCAATAGTCGATTTTTGAGACAACAAAGCTATTAACCAGTGACAACGCAACCGATACTGGTATGCATCGTCTGCATGTCTTGAGCTGTCGCAGCTTGTAAAAGCACTCTCCGACCACCTTGCCCACGTGACCAGTCATGGATATGTCTGAGCTGAGCAGCACACCAAGGTCCCGCACCGTAACAGATGGAGTGACAGTTGAACCACCTAGGTCAATTGGGCAGCAGTCGAGAATGTGCTGTCGACGCGTTGTGGCACATCACATACATTCAGTTTTGCCAGCATTCAGTTGAAGCCTGTTGGAGGCCATCCACTGTGCCACCTGTTGTACTGACTCGGCTGTTTTTCTTTTAAGGGTGGCTGCAGCAACCAGTCTGCTGCTACAGTACTGTTGAGTGTCATCGGCGTATAAATGTACAGATAAGCCAAATGACTGAATTATTTTTTCAATGTCAGCAGTATATAAAATGAAAAGTAGTGGTCCAAGTACAGTGTAAGATGAAGATGATTCATCTTACGTATTTTCATAGTATTTGTATTTTATTTTATTATGTGCGCATTTTATTATGATTGGATATGTTGAAACAATATATATATATGTGTTTATATATATGTGTGTATATTTGTGCGTGTGTGTACGTGTGTGTTTATTATTTTTTTATCTAGGAATTTATATATATATATATATATATATATATATATATATATATATATATATATATATATATATATATATATATATATATATATATATATATATATATGTCTCAACTTCAGACTCGAACCCACGACTGTCGGATCGGCAACACCGCCTTGCATCATGCCAACTACCTTACCATCTGCGCCACTTCCACCGCCAAAAAACAGTGGTTGTTAAGCGCTTTTGTTGGGGTATGTTGAACACAACACTCGACTATGAATGGGTACGAATCAATGCTCGATAGTATATAAGTTGTACGGCGTACAATCCGTCACTAGCTAATTTAATAGCTATCGAGATATATATGTTTTTAAGATATATATTATAAGGAAACATAACGTTGATATGTTTTTACGAGCGACATATATCAGAAACTTGGATGGCGTACAATCCACCACGAAATAACGCAAATATAAATGTCTCAACTTCAGACTCGAACCCACGACTGTCGGATCGGTAACACCGCCTTGCATCATGCCAACTACTTTACCATCTGCGCCACTTCCACCGCCAAAAAACAGTGGTTGTTAAGCGCTTTTGTTGGGGTATGTTGAACACAACACTCGACTATGAATGGGTACGAATCAATGCTCGATAGTATATAAGTTGTACGGCGTACAATCCGTCACTAGCTAATTTAATAGCTATCGAGATATATATGTTTTTAAGATATATATTATAAGGAAACATAACGTTGATATGTTTTTACGAGCCACATATATCAGAAACTTGGATGGCGTACAATCCACCACGAAATAACGCAAATATAAATGTCTCAACTTCAGACTCGAACCCACGACTGTCGGATCGGCAACACCGCCTTGCATCATGCCAACTACCTTACCATCTGCGCCACTTCCACCGCCAAAAAACAGTGGTTGTTAAGCGCTTTTGTTGCTTCATATAAAAAAAAACATATCAACGTTATGTTTCGTGGTGGATTGTACGCCATCCAAGTTTCTGATATATGTGGCTCGTAAAAACATATCAACGTTATGTTTCCTTATAATATATATATATATATATATATATATATCTTTTTCCGGATTTTTAATATTAAGATAAGAAATATTATTTGTGCATGAATTTTGAGAATTTTAAAAGAGTGAGTTAAAGTTGAGTGTTCAAGAGAGAATAAAAGTTTGAAAAGACGTGCTGCAGAGAGAAAATTGGAATTAACAAAAGATTTGTTATAACGTGCGAAATTCTACAAAGTGAGATAATTCAGTTTTTTGAGTCCAGTAAAAGATTATATTCAAGGAAGAATAATTAAGTTCAAATAAATTCGAGAAATATTGTGTTATAAATAACTTCGACTTTAACGTTACGAATCGCTAGAAAGCATATTCCTCTACGTTTACATTGGTGACCCCGACGTGATTTACGCATTTTCATCCGTAAATATATTTTTCTGAAGTTATTTGATCACAAGTGACCGAATTTTTTTGATTTGGTAAAGATGTCCACTGATGCTGAATATATAGCAAACGGAGAGAAGCTTGGCTTTTCTGGTGGGGCGCTGCTGAAGTATGTCGAAGACTGTCGAGAGCGGGCCGAGCGACAAAAAGAGCGGGAAGAAAAAAGGGCTCAACAGGAACGTGAACACGAAGAGAAGAAGACTCAGGAAGCTAAAGAAGAACGAGAACTTCAACTTCTACGTGAGCGCGAACAACGCCAGCATGAATTGGAATTGAAAAAGCTGGAATTAGAGGCCCTAACGAAAAAAGAGCCAAAGGTAGAGGTAACAAAGATTCCATATCCAAAGTTCTCGGAAGGTGACGACGTGGACGCATTTCTGCTCCGTTTTGAGGCATTGGCCACGGCAAATGGTCATCCAAAAAAGGGTTGGGGAATGCTTCTGGGTTCCCTGCTCAGTGCTAAGACATTGGAAGTGTTTGGCCAACTCAGCGAGAGTCAGATGCAGGATTACGAGTCGGTAAAAGAGGCACTCCTTCGCCGTTTCGGGAAGTCGGCAGAAGACTACCGCATAAAGTTTCGAGAGTCAAAGCTTGAGCCAGAAGAGACTTGGGAACAGTATCTGGTGCGACTAGATAGTTACCTCAGGCGCTGGGTGGATCTCGCGGGTACAAAAAACTATTTGTTTTTGTTTCTAAAAGAGCAGTTCTTTGGAAAGTGTCCGTCGGGAATGGCTGAGTATTTGTTGGAGAAAGAAAGCGGTGACGTCAATGAGTTGAGTCGCTGGGTCAACAAGTACAATCAAGCTCACCCAGTCAAAAGCTTGGCAAAGGTCGAGAACGCAAGCAGGATTAGCGGAAATCGTGGTCAACCAGACTCTGACTCGGGAATGGTTGGACCACGCTGTTACAATTGCAATAAGCTGGGCCATATGGCAAAGGATTGTCATCACGCTGGACAGATCGCGAGGGACTACAGTCAAGGCACTCAAGCAACTCCAGTCATGTGCCAAGCGCGTAGAGAGGCCAACTTGACACCACCATGCAAAGATTCTGGAGTAGTGAATGCATGCGCGGTCATGGTGTTGGATGGTAAATTGAATGAGGTCCAATTAAAATGTGGATGCTTTTCACCGGTAATAGCGGATGGTTGTTTTCACTCAGGTGAAAAGTTTAAATTAACCAGAGGGTTTGTGAACAGAAAACCGGTAAAAGTTTTGAGGGACACTGGCTGTACTGCCATTAGTGCACCCGCGTCAGATGACCGGAAGAACAAGACCCTGTGTTTTGATCGACGGCACAGTTCGGGTAGCTCCAACAGCAGTGGTAAAAATCAAAACAGACGGGTTCAGAGGAACCAGAGAGGTTGTGTGCATGAAAAACCTACTTTGCGATCTCATGCTGGGAAATGTTGAAGGGATAAGGGGTTTTGATGCAACGGCGGCAGGAAAACGCTTTGGTCGGAAACCACAGAAATCCGCTTCCAACTACGACAGCACTCAGAGGAATGATCGGGTAAATTTTAGAAAATCGTCGGCTAACTCGGAGCTGTATCAAAGCAAGGAAAGAAACACGTCTGCCATTTCAAAGGTAGGAAATAAAGTTGAGACAAAAGTTCAAGCTTTGAATCCGCCAAAAGAAAGACCAAGGCTCAATCTTCTGCCTAGAGGCCAAAATGGAGGGGTGGGGAAAGATGGAAAGTTGAATTCGTCAATCTTCGGAGATGCTCGCCCTGTTGACACAGCACGCAGAGAGATAGAGATTGAGAATAAGTTGAAAGTAAACTATCTCAAAGGCAAGGAAAACATCGGTGCTGACTTTCTTAGTCATAAAGAGAGTGACGATGTAATCAAGAAACGCTGACGCGTTTCTTTTTTCGAAGAGGGGGGATATGTAAGATGAAGATGATTCATCTTACGTATTTTCATAGTATTTGTGTTTTATTTTATTATGTGCGCATTTTATTATGATTGGATATGTTGAAACAATATATATATATATGTGTTTATATATATGTGTGTATATTTGTGCGTGTGTGTACGTGTGTGTTTATTATTTTTGTATCTAGGAATTTATATATATATATATATATATATATATATATATATATATATATATATATATATATATCTTTTTCCGGATTTTTAATATTAAGATAAGAAATATTATTTGTGCATGAATTTTGAGAATTTTAAAAGAGTGAGTTAAAGTTGAGTGTTCAAGAGAGAATAAAAGTTTGAAAAGACGTGCTGCAGAGAGAAAATTGGAATTAACAAAAGATTTGTTAGAACCGTGCGAAATTCTACAAAGTGAGATAATTCAGTTTTTTGAGTCCAGTAAAAGATTATATTCAAAGAAGAATAATTAAGTTAAAATAAATTCGAGAAATATTGTGTTATAAATAACTTCGACTTTAACGTTACGAATCGCTAGAAAGCATATTCCTCTACGTTTACATACAGATTCTTGTGGTACACCACAATAGACAGTGTCGACTTGTGACATAGCACTGCAAAAACTGACAGTGTAAGATCGTTCTGACAAATATGATTTTATCCAGGATAAAGGTGTTGATTGGACGCCAAAGGATAGCTTAAGTCTCTCCAGCAGTATATCATGATCGACCGTGTCGAATGCCGATGAGAGGTCTAACAACGACTGTAGCTCCGGAAATAACTTGTTGAGATTTAGATAAGATGTAAGTTGACCAGCAACTAAGCGTTCGAGAAGTTTTCCCAGTGTGGCCAAGTTGGAGATTGGCCGGTAATTTCTTGGGTCAGACTCGTCCAGGCCGGTCTTTTTAAGAATCGGTGTCACAATGGCTGTTTTAAAGGTGGCCGGGACGACACCGCTAGACATCGACAGGTTGAACAGGTTCATGATGAAAGGGGCCACTACGTCAGCACATTCCTTCAACAGCTACATCGGTAACGGATCGATTGGTGACAACACGGCTGGTGAGGCGCTAATTAGTTTAACCACGGAATTAATATTAGTTCGTTCAAAGCCTATAAAAGAGCTACCGCGAGAAACAAAACTGTAAGAATGAGCATTGGTTGTTTGATGTTTGTGGTCCTGTTTCGCTGACTTGTTTTGAGTTGATTGTAGATCATATTTCGTAATGTGTAAAACCAAGGTATTATAGTTAGAAACGGGTATGTATAGAGTGGGAAGAATATATTATGTGACTTTTAGCTCTGTGCATATTTTCTTTTCATTATATGACTTTAAGTTCTTTGCGGATTTTGTTTACAATGAGCCTTGAAAATGGAGTAAAGGTACTCCGAAACGCGTTGGCAAATTAAATAAAATGATGAATAGTGAACTGTTTTCGGTTGAAAGTGTGCGATAGAATTTTCGTAGTGTTGAAAGAAGTCTTCAAAAACTTGTATCGTGTAAGTATGCGGTGACTTTTAATAAAGAATGTATAAAAAATTACTTGTTGCCAATATATATATATATATATATATATATATATATATATATATATATATATATATATATATATATATATATATATATATATATATATATATATATATATATATATATATATATATATGTCTCAACTTCAGACTCGAACCCACGACTGTCGGATCGGCAACACCGCCTCGCATCATGCCAACTACCTTACCATCTCTGTGCCACCGCCAAAAAACTGTGGTTGGTAAGCGTTTTGTTGGGGTATGTTGAACACAACACTCGACTATGAATGGGTACGAATCAATGCTCGATAGTATATATAAGTTGCATGGCTTACAATCCGTCACTAGCTAATTTAATAGCAATCGAAGATATATGTTTTATGATATACAAAATCATAAAAGGAAACATAGTATTGATATGTTTTCACGAGCCACATATATCAGAAACTTGGATGGCTTACAATCTACCACGAAATAACGCGAATATAAATGTCTCAACTTCAGACTCGAACCAACGACTGTTGGATCGGCAACACCGCCTCGCATCATGCCAACTACCTTACCCTCTGTACCACAGTCACTGCCACCGCCAAAAAACAGTGGTTGGTAAGCGCTTTTGTTGGGGTATGTTGAGTCATTGAGTCGAGTGTTGTGTTCAACATACCCCAACAAAAGTGCTTACCTACCACTGTATTTTGGCGGTGGCAGTGACTGTGGTACAGATGGTAAGGTAGTTGGCAATAGAATTATTTTTAAATTTAAAATGAAAGTAGAATAAAGGATCTACGAAATTGCCCCGTTCCCATGATATATAAATAAAAGTCCCCTTTTCAATGAACTGTTTTTCTCTTAGTTGGTCTAAATATTGTGTCGTGTGTTGTGTGCTTATATTCATTTTTGTGACTTTAAAATTACAATGAGTTTATAAAAATCTTTAAGTGGTAGAAAAAGAGATAGCGTATTCTGGGAATTCTTTTCGTATGACGAAGATTCAGACAAATCAACTTGTCAGGTGACGGATGAAACTACAAAAGTGGCCTGCGGAACACAAATTACTGGCAAGAACACTAGCAACTTCGCCGCCCATTTGAAGCGTTTTCACAAACAAGCATATGCACCCTAACCCTAACCAATTAATTATTTGCATTTTGCTCTGGTTATTTTTGGATGTTTGGTTTAGTTATAACAATAAATGGTTGATAAGCTTGTTGTTGTTACTATGTATTATTATCTTTAAAGGGTTTTTTAAAGGAACGAATATAGTGACTGTTATTTTTAATAATGGAATTAGAAAATAATTTTTGAAATAATGGAAATAGAATAGAAATAGAAATCATTTTAGCAATGGTAATTAGAATTGAATGGAAATTATTGAAATTAAAATGGAATTAGAATTGAAATAGGAATTATTTGAAAAAAAAATAATGGAATTAGAATTGGAATGGAAATTATTTGTAAAAAAATAATGGAATTAGAATTGGAATGGAAATTATTTGAAAAAAAATAATGGAATTAGAATTGGAATGGAAATTATTTAGTGAATGGAAATAACACTGGTTGGCATGATGCGAGGCGGTGTTGCCGATCCAACAGTCGTTGGTTCGAGTCTGAAGTTGAGACATTTATATTCGCGTTATTTCGTGGTAGATTGTGAAGCACGCTCCACATCGAAAAACTTGAGTTGACGCAACCCGATAAAATCTGACACGTCCAGTGCGATCGGAGTTTGTAGATGCGGTATAGCCTTGCGACTCCGCACGCCTGGATTTTGACCCAGTCGCATGTATTTCCCCGTTTAATACATGAGACTGAGTTTTATCAAGCTTGCCGAGTGCCAACGAATCAGCGTTAAGAACTTTCTTGAAGAAAAGTACTTGTCTTTAAAAAAAACTGTTAAATAATAAAAATAAAAATTGAAAAAATAATTTAATTTAAATTAAATTAATAATTTATTATTTCGATATACAAACACTATAGATAATATAGATGAGGCCATAGATATGTCTATGGATGAAGCATATGAAGCTGCCATTTTCAACCTTTCACCTGACATACTTTCTCGTGATTGGTTGGGGAAAAAACTGGGTCAAAATGTAAAATACACGCGATTACAACGTGCCAGTCGTGCCGGGTGTGTGCGTGACTAGTTCACATCGACCGATTTGATCTGATTTTCCTGTCTTATGTTGTCGGGTCGTATCTAGTTTGTCGATGTGGAGCGTGCTTAAGCCATCCAAGTTTCTGATATATGTGGCTCGTGAAAACATATCAATACTATGTTTCCTTTTATGATTTTTTATATCATAAAACATATATCTTCGATTGCTATTAAATTAGCTAGTGACGGATTGTAAGCCATGCAACTTATATATACTATCGAGCATTGATTCGTACCCATTCATAGTCGAGTGTTGTGTTCAACATACCCCAACAAAACGCTTACCAACCACTGTTTTTTGGTGGTGGCACAGATGGTAAGGTAGTTGGCATGATGCGAGGCGGTGTTGCCGATCCGACAGATTGTAAGGTAGTTGGCATGATGCGAGGATATTAATTAAATTATAAAACATATATAATTAAAATCCCAAATTGACTATTTAAATAGTTATTTGAGATTTATTTTGGATTTAGCCCAATTTAAATAACATTGTATAGACACAAAGAAATATTTTTAAAAAACTACAGTTCATTTTAATCATAAAATACAAATTGTAAAAATTAAATTACCTTTTTGAATCATATTTATTTATCTATATATATATAAATGAATGTTTGTATGTATGTATATATGCATGTATGTTATTTATGCATTGCTACACCACTTATCCGATCGTAATGAAATTTTCACACAACCTTGAGAGTCAAGGGGAATCAAATATAGAGAAAAAAAAATTTGAAATCCGTCACAAAATGAGCGGAGCGGGTGAGCAAGCGGGAACTATATATATATATATATATATATATATATATATATATTAGGGATGTCACGGGTAGTACTTTTTGGAGTTTTCGGGTTCGGGTTTGTGAAACTAGAGTTTTCGGGTTCGGGTTTGTGAAACCCAGGTTTTCGGGTTCGGGTTTGTAGTTTTCAAAAAACCGGGTTCGGGTACTGGCTTATGATTTCAAATTCCTGGATTGATTTTAAATTTACCTAGTGTATATACATATACAAACGAGAGCGATCAATTCATCCATTGGACATTACACGTATTGAATAAACTCTAACAAGTTATTTTTTAGCTTTCCAAATAATGTGATTTCTTTGGCCGAAGGAGGCTTAATTGTTTTAGTTCGATCGCAGCTCGGTCCGGCCAGATAATCAGGCGGATTAGTGGTCTAGCTTACACACTCACCAATAAAATGACTTATTTGTGTTATTTGTTACGCAAAGGTGATAATACAAAACTTGTATGGCTTCCGATTAGTATAATACGTTACCTCTTAAATTATTCTAACTTATTAATTTTTTTCGCGGCTCGGTCCGGTCGGGTAATCAGGCGGATTAGTGTTCTAGCTTACACCTTTGCCAATAAAATGACTGTGACGCATAGATCATTTATAGACTTTGCCAGTTAAAGTTTAGGATTATGCAAGATTATCTTTATAACAAAGGGTCTTTGTTATATCAGAAAAACTTTGAGTATATGAATGAATAAACATAAGGTTATATAACTGAAGTAAAATGTTTAGAGCCATGGCTATCCGCGATTTCTTCGACCGAAGGAGGCTTAATTATTTTAGTTCGTTCGCGGCTCGGTCCGCCTGATAATCAAACGGATTAGTGGTCTAGCTTACACAATCACTAATAAATCGGTTCCTAATACTATTTCATTTTTAATAAACTAGAAAAGTTATAAAAACTCTGTTTGTGTTGCTATTTTAAAAACTGTAATAAATATTTATTTACTAAAAAAATTTATTTGTTCACAACTCCGAGTTCGGGTATTAGGCTTATGAATTTTCGGGTTCGGGTATCAAGTTTTCACATTTTCGGGTTCGGGTATCAAGTTTTCTCATTTTCGGGTTCGGGTATCAAGTTTTAACATTTTCGGGTATCAAATTTTCACACTTTCGGGTTCGGGTACCCGTGACATCCCTAATATATATATATATATATATATATATATATATATACATACATATATATACATACTAGCGGGGGTACCCGGTGTTGCCCGGGGTTTTTAAAGGTTTTTCTAATGTTTGTACCTCTCGCTCCCATTTCCTTCTCCGCTTTCCCGTTCGCTTTCCCGCTCCCGGTTGCTTTTCTGCTCCTTGTTGCTTTCCCGCTCCCGGTAGCTTTCCCGTTCTCGGTCGCTTTCCCGTTCTCGGTCGCTTTCCCTTTCGATCGAGAATGGGAGATCAAGCATGAGCGAGAACGGGAAAGCGACCGGGAACGGAAAGGCGACCGGGAACGGGAAAGCAAACAGGAGTGGAAAAACGACCAGAAGCTGGAAAGCGACCGAGAACGGGAAAGCAAAACAGGAACGGGAAAGCAAGCGGGGAAGGAAACCTGAGCGAGAGAGACAAACATTAGAAAAACCTCTAAAAACCCCGGGCAGGCTAAGCATTTTGATGCATTATCCTAAAATGTGTTGAAGTTCCTATGATATAGTATAAGGAATCTTTTAATTTTTTTTAGAATACATTCATTCACTCATTTTTGACGATCTTTAACGTGGCGTTATTCAAATGACTTCTAGCGCCAAATTGTAAGAAAACGTTTAACTTGTGCAAGCACGGAAAAATAGACGAAAAATGGAAAGAAGAAGAACTGCCGCTCAAAAACTGAAAATGCTGGAGATTTGAAATTTAGTATTTGGATTCTACTTGAAAATAAAAAGATATCACAATTTTTTGATAACCTTGCTTCTGGAACCTCAAATGTGGGATGGAAAAAAAGGATTATTCGCTTAAAACACCAGAAACTAAAAATTTGAAAATGTTGAAATTTGATATATAGATTTTTCCTAAAAATAAAAAAGAAATGTGTTGAAAATTTGATTTCTGAACCCAACACACCCCAAAACTTTGATGCATTAGAGTCCTGTACAGGCTGGGCTTAGCGTATATATTAGGGTTATTAAAATATACAAGGCCAAGGCTGTCAAGTTTTGAAGATTTGTGTCTGTTAAAACTGACCGGATCCCGTTCAGCACAGGCCATGCATCGATTTTTTTGCTTATAAAATGAACCAGACATGGAATTTCTGCCTATTAAATGAGTCGGATCAGGCCTCTGAAAATATTGTTGGGCTCTGAAATGCATGGTTCAAATTTTCATATTTCAAGCGAGAGAAGCCACAACGGGTACAGCTAGAATATATATATATATTTGCTCAGCTTTAAAAAAAAGTTATTTGGGATTATGAAACATATATACAAATTGACATAATATACTACTGATAAAAATCTCTTTTTATCTTAAATTAAAGCATGTCTATTATCTGCAACTTTGCAGTGAACATTATCTATACTAGTGGTTTTGCCCATCCCAAGGACTGATCTATTAAAATTACGATGAACTTTGGATACATTTTTTGGATTAATATAAATTTATTATTTATTTTGTTATTTATTTATGTATTTATTTATTATTTTATTTTTTATTTATTTATTTATTATTATTTTATTTTTTTTATTTATTTATAACATTACAATGAAAAAATTGTTTTATCGTTCGTATGCATTCAAAAACAAATGAAAACAAAAAATATAGATTAAAATATTAATAATTTTTTATATTTTGAAGTAATTTAAGTAAGGTAAATATTTTTTAATTTAATTATATAAAAATATATAAAAAAATTTATTTATATAATTATTTATTATATATATAGATTAATTTACCATAGATAGCAGATCGTCACACAAAAACGTCTTGCACAGACGTCTTACTATTATATATAATAATAACCATCCATTGGTAATACGTGTTTTTTTCTTAGCTGTCTTTAAATGTACACCTAATTTTTAAAAAAATGATGACCAACCTCATTCCGAAAAACAAATGACAAGAAGTAGAAGTTGAATTGGAATTTATACAGCAGAAGTGATGGAGGTTGATTGCATGTATGAATAAGCAGACAAGGACCATGGGTAAATATTTTGCAATGAAACATGCAGCTTCCAATGACATGGTCTAAAATACGTCATACGTTTCTTCAAAAAATTGTCCTGAACTAAAAATGTTATTTAATTATCAAAAACCTGGCAAAATATTTTTCTTTGATTTTTTCCTTGTACACTTGCATTTACTTGAGAATAACTTGAATTTCCCATCATGGAGAGACTGAAGATGGGTACAACAATCAGAGATAACCACATTATAAGTTGTGGAGATAAGCAAGGAGGCAAACACAATGCACTGTTAAATAGCTGCAAACAGGTAAGACACAGTTGGAAAGAAATATAGATCCTGGCTGCAGTGCGAACCCTTTGACAGTGCTTTCGAGCCTATAAAAAAATATAGCCATGCCAATTGGTAATAATTTAAAATAATTTTTTATAATAACCATATATACTAATAAAATCACAAGCTTAATTTGTACATAAGTACAGCAGCTAAAGCATCAAAGAAACTTTGAGTCATCGTGATGCTTTGCTGAATGCTATTAACTTTGGCTAGAGCAAAAGTTTGTTTAATTACTGCAGCATGAGTTTACAGTGTGACACCTGGCTTCTAACAAACTTAACCCGTTTTAGACCATCGTACGTTTTACGAACACACTTATTTTTGGCGTTGCATAAAATTAAGTTATAATTTTTTTTCTGTTAAAAGTTTTTTTTTATGTTAAGAAAACTTCAATACACTGTATAAAATTTTTTAAATAATTTTTTTATTCGTATTAAGTAGTTTAATCTGGGTTAGAATATGAGCATTTTCAAGGTTTTCGACCGATATTACTTTAAAAATTTATTATGCTAATTTCATGAGAGTTATAACAAAAGTTTGAAATATCGAAAGAAGATGTACTCAAAAGTAAACAGCAACGTTAATTAAATTTTATTGTGTTTACACTAACCCACAATCTGAACATGTATGAGTCATGCTCGTTCTACGATCGTTGGTCGTATAGAGTACTTTATGCGAACGAGTCGAAACTAGTTTATTCAGCTTATAGTTGTGCAGTGGTTGAATTGCAAATTTCATTCTTCGAATGAAATGTTTGTAAAGTTTAAAAATGAAAGGCATCAAACAGAATGTTTTTTCACTTTGAAAGAAGCTATGTAACTAATTCTTGATGATGATGATAGCATTGAGGTTGACAACCTTGTCATTCTTCCGCCCAGCGCCTCATAACACGTGACTGATGAATAAGCAAATGAAGAAGAAATGTTATTCTTTGTAATATCCGGGAAGGTAGAAGTTGATTATACTAATGATGGGATGGGATTAGACTGTGTCGGTTCTTTGGGTGAAGAAATATAGGCCGCAAATACGGTCAGTTCAATGCCGCGGCAACAAAAACGCCAAAAACGATTGAAATGCACTTGGACCAAAAAGAGTCATTTGAATAGCCACTTTTAAAACAGTCTATATATAACGAGTTTGAAACACCACAATGGTGCTTTGCTTGAAAAACCCCATATAGGCTGTTTAGGTTGTTTTATACCGATGAAATGAATTCATGCACGGTTGAAGAAACAAAACGATAGGGAAGATTCAGCAACTGGCCATGGTCACGATCTGGAAAAGGTGAAAACAGTAGGTCGCTACAAGCTGGAAAATTATGGCAAAACACTGTACATGTGGGCCAAGTGCGGCAAACAACTTCATCGGAATTGTTTTGGTGCTTTCCGCACACTCCGTTTCTGAAACGACTATCATGAACTGCTTGACTGATTTATTGAATGTTAAATTTTTGGATTTTATTGAACTGTGTTACTGATAAAGTCAGAAATGTATTTTTAGCTTTTCTGTTTATAGCCTAAAATTTATATTATAAGTGTTTGCGTTGAGAACAAAAAAAATTGACTTTTAAACATTTTGTCGTTTTCAGTAGTCTATACGACCACCGTTCGAAAAACGAGCATAGTGAATTTTCAAAGTTTTCTTTAAAATAAAAAATAATTAAAAATAAATCTGTTAAAACATAAGCAAGTAACTAAGAAATAAAAAAAAAATAATAGAAATCTAATTAATAAAGTTTTGGACCTAAACGGGTTAAACCAAAAGAATCTTTCAGTCTGATCTTATAACACATATTTTACTTTTATGATTTATTATATGACGAAATTATTGACATATTAAGGTTGCAAGAAACATCACTTGTGATTTGGATAAGACAGAAACCATTAGGGATAGGCCGATTTTTATTTTTTACCGATTCCGGATTTAGGAAAATCGGTGTCGTTTTTTTTACCGATTCCGATCCAATTAATCAGAAATTCGACAATTTTCAATGATTTAATAAAAACTGTTTTTTCTATCTAGGTCTGCAGGGACGATTGTGGAAATCGACAATGAAATCATCTATTACTTTACTGTACCCGTTTTTATTGTTTATGTAGTAAAAAAAACTATATATTTATTGAACAGTGCATAGTAGGGATGTAACGGGTACCCGACCCGAACCCGAAGTTTGGTACTATCCGGTCTTTTTTAGCTACCCAAACCCAAATTTTTGAAAACGTGAAACTCGAACCCGAATTTTCTAAAAATTGAAACCCGAACCCGAATTTTTGAAAAAGAGAAACCTGAACCCGAAATTTTGAAAATGAGAAACCCGAACCCGGTGTTTTAAAAAATTAAAACCCGAACTCTGATTTTTAAAAATTTAAACACAATCCCGGAGTTTTCAAAACTTGGTATGTCTAATAAAATCTAGCATTAAAAATCTTTTTCAGGCTTTTTTCTGCAGTTTGGTTCAATCAATATATGAGTACCGCCTCTGAACAGTTGCTTAGGTAGAACCCTGGTTAATGGGTAGATAAATAGCGTTTAGTTATGATATCATAGGTCAGAAAAGTTAGCTAATTTTGTTTACCATTGGAGCGGTCTTCCTGTACGGAAAATTATTTTGCACATAAATACATATAACACCAATCCTTAAAAAGTTATGACACAAACAACAACTAATCTTGTGACACGAGTTGGTCTAATGGTTTAGAGACCGGCATGGAATCCGTATTACCCGGGTTCGATTCCAGGTTTGGTCAATTAGTTTTCTTGAGCAAGCAGCTAACTCACATTTGATAAGCCTTTCATTCTTAACTAGTCAATAAATGAGTGTTGAGTTGTATTATTTCATGTAGCAACGCCCTAAGTTTTATGAGCTTTACTTTATTACCTTTTACAACAATATTTTAATACATTTTATAGGTTTTAATGATGGGATCTAATTTTTTTTGCTGGTGCACCCCACATATAAAAAAATAGATGGGGCAATGAAACTAGCAACCTCAAAAGCCACTAATTTCCTGTAATTTATCACAAGGAAATTTCAGACGCCAAAAGGTGCAGTGGCATTTTGGGTACTTTGAAAGATCTTGTTGGCTTCCGTTGTAAGAGTTGTGTGGCTGGTGGTTCTGTTCAGGAAGAGTTGTTGGGCGAGGTTGAGACAGGTGTAAAGGTGGAGTGTGTGACCAAGTTCTGTTACCTAGGTGACACATTAGGTGCAGGAGGAGGTGTAGAAGAGGCGGTGAGAGCTAGAGTGCGTTCTGCCTGGGCTAAATTCAAAGAGTTATCTCCTATCTTGACCACCCGTGGTGCATCCTTTCATGTGAAAGGAAAGGTATATAGGGCATGTGTTCAAAGTGTTCTTGTTTATGGCACTGAAACATGGTCTATGAAGGTGGAGAATCTAAGAAGTTTAGAAAGGGCAGAGCGTATGATGGTTAGATGGATGTGTGGTGTTTCGTTGAATGATCGTGCACGTAGTGTGGATTTGTATAGCCTTCTGAATGTTCCTTGTGTGGCTGATGTGGTGAGACGTGGAAGACTAAGGTGGTTTGGACATTTGGAGCGCAAAAGTGCAGATGATTGGGTTTCGGCAATTAGAGATGTGGATGTTGTAGGAGTGAAAAGTAAAGGTAGAAGTAGGAAGACTTGGTGGGAATGTGTGAAGAAAGACATGGATGAGCTCGGCCTGAAGCGGCAGTCTGCCCTGGATCGTGACTTGTGGAGGGGCCTGATATGGAAAAACGTCCAACCCTAGCATAGCGTGGAATAGGGACGTTTCAAAAATAAATGATGATGATGATGATGATGATGAACGTGTAACGGTAAACGTAAGTTGACTGATTGGTGATAAAATGGAAAGCAAATAATATCAAAGGTGTGCACTTGCACCCCTCTTGGCCAACTATGTTCCACAAACCAAAATTGTTATAAACTGCTATAAAGCAATAATCTCAATTTATTACATACATATATATCTATATGTTTATATATTTGATATATGTTACCCCACATATATCATATATATATATATATATATATATATATATTCATATATATATATCATATGAATATCTATGTCTATGGAGAAAAAAAACTTCGTTGGCCATGTGGGGTGCCTGTGCACCCAAGAGTTAAAACGTAAGCAAATATTATTCCAGAAACATTTGTCTGTTTTTATTTACCAAAACCTGTTACACCACATAAAATCATAACATACAACAAATGTTTCTGTAATCAATTTTTTCTTATGTTTTAACTCTGTGATGCACAGGCACCCCACATGGCCAACAAAGTTTTTTTTTCCACGGCCCTCCAAGGGTAAAGAATGGTTTATTTTATGTTATAGCTACATAACTCGTTATGATAAGAACGCGACGTTCATATGTAATGCTAGATCAGTTTAAGAAAAAATCCACATTCAAGCAGATTTAAAGAAAAATAAAATAAAATTATAGACAATATTGAACAACATAAGTATTTATTGTAGTACAAATATTTCACTTAATCCGTTTAGCCAATAATAAAATATATATTAGCGCTAAGATCACTCTCAGGTGCATTTCAGAAATTATGAAAATTGTATTACCCAAACTTGACCCAATTCTGACCCAAACCAAAGGTTTTTAAATTTGAAACCCAAACCCAAAATTTTGAAAATCGAAAAGTTGAAAACCCGAACGCGGTTTTTGGAAAAATGAAAACCCGAACCCGAAAATTCAAAATTCAAGAACCCGAACCCGAAAAGTCCAAAAAGTACTACCCGTGACATCCCTAGTGCATAGCATAACATAGAGTTAAAAAAAATTAGAATGCTCACAAAGTTTAGATAAGTTAATAATCAAAATTTATGACTACAAGATTTATTCGAAGAAATAAAAGCATCTCCGTTTTCCCGGCCGTCAATAACCGGTTTCTAAAACTTTGTGTTTATCTATTTTATATAATTTTTTTTTAAATCCTGGGGGGGGGGGCAACTGAACTCAAATGAATAATTAATGAGACTTGATTTATTCTGCGAGAAAAAAGTCGGACAGAAAGACAGGCATGAAAGCGAGCTAAGTAAAACGTTTTAAAAACAAGAAAATCTCATTTAAAACATACCACTGTGAGTAGATGAGGAAAACAGGAAACATCAGTTTTTTGGAACATAAGAAAACAGGGAAGACTTTGCATTCTGGCGCTCAGTTCCATTGGAGTAATTTCTTTTTCTATTGTAGCACTGAATGGTTTTTCTTTGTTGCAAATTTGGGGATATACAGGCTCTTTGGAAATGCTAGTAGAAAGTTTGTCATTCAACATAGAATTATTATCAGTAAACAATGATGGCTAAAGAATATAAATAATTTATGTAGTTTTGCCAAAAAAGTATAAAAAAACTATTATTTCTCATAAACTTTTTGATTTTGGACCAGGAAACTTTGTATGAGTGGTATTTGTCATTCAATAACTCCAGAATCAATAAAGGGATTTGCAGGAAATTCGACATGGTGAACTTTGGTAAAAAAATATAAAAAAACGAAAAATACTAATTTTTTACTTTTTGTGAAAAATGTATCTATTTTTGAACATATTATTTTTTATGATAAAAAGGCATTGTGGTTTTTGTGAAGTTCATTTCACTTTCTTTTGTTCTCAATTCACAAGTTGTTTAAATCAGCGTGTTGTTAAATTGGTCACGCTACTGTATCCGTTGATAAGCTCAGTAGCTCCTACTTGAAGAAGGAATCAATTGATAGAAATGTAATGTGGTAATTTATAGATCGTCTCCTACAGAGCTTAGAGGAGCTGCTCTTTTACATGCCTCACAGAGAGAAACGATTTTACCCACTAAGTTTTATTATTATTATTATTATGAAGAATTTGTAGTGCGCTTTTAAAAGATAGTCAAAAAAGCACATAGTGTCGAATTCAAAGCATTATAAAAAATCAGCGATAACATGGACTACTAGGCAGCGAGTGCGAGTCAAACCATGAAGTTTTCACATTCAAGGCTAACACTTTACCAACTCCGCTAACATAGCACCATGAGCACATGTGAGTAAGTTTCTTGCTCAAGGAAACTACATGCCCAAACCTCGAATTGAATGTCCCACACTTGTATATTTCGTCAAACTATTTAACCTGTTTAGGACCAAAACTTTATTATTAAGATTTTTATTACTTTTGAAGAAATAATTTAAACTTCTTGCTCATGCTTAAACGTTTATATTTTATTTGTGATATATTTTAAAAAAACATTGAAATTTGCATGTATTCGTTTTTCAAACATTGGTTTTAATCTTAAGAACTTTGCTATTCACAATGCACAAGCTCATAAAACTAGTTTTAATCTATGAAAAAATAAAAAAAAACCTCAAATTTATTTTCTGGTGCTATCAGCAGCACAGTTAAACATTGTTACAAAATTTTTTTTGTCTCCTTGTCAATTTGCATAGTCAGCCATGTGTATGTTGTTTTTGAATGTTTCAAAGTGGTAGCGAATCATCGCATTGGCCCAGTACAAACGCTGATGCAGATAGAGGGATAGCCACTGAAATAATAAAACCCTGTGAAGTAAGCCATTTCGTTTTCCGTTAATCAAAACTGTGGTTGCAGCATTTAGCAGCGAATCTTTTGATTTCTTTGAATATGCAAGCATGAATGACACTAGTGTAATACAATCTGAACAGCTTGCTCAAAGCAGTTTTTAACTCCTCATAGACATTTTTCACAATTGGCTATTCAAATGACTCCACCTTGCCCAATGTAGATATCAAGATTTTTTTTTATCTTTTTTGTCCGAGTGGCTCTGAATCAATTTGTGAAATCATTCACGGCAGAATCATTAAATTGCCTACCACCATCTCACCTCTACCTGTCCAAAAACATTACAAAAAACAGCATTTCTTTAAAAAATTCTCTGAAAAATTGTGTGGGAGCAATATTCAAGCTCTCTATGTCATTATTATCATTATCAAAATCTTGTTCAATTGCTTCTTTCAGTATAAATAATTTCTGGTTAACGTTTCTCATTTCAAGCCAGAGATACATTTCAATTGATAAATAAAATTAGCACAAACCACTATTACTAACTCAACCAACGTACTACAATTAATTTATTTGCATTCAGTACCTCATTAGACCAATATGTAGTAAAAATTCAAAACTGAAAATAAAATTCTGATAATACTACTGGTTGCAAAACAAAACTAAAATTATTTCTAAAACTGAATAATCCCTGATAGTCACTGGAAACTAAAAACCTTGATTTTTAAAATATTGTAAAAAAATCACCTGCAATCAGACTGCAAGAACATAAATGGATTGTCAATGTTCAATGAACTTCCTAAGCAGCACGTTACCTCTCCAAATTCTTGCAAAATTTGCAGCATTTCACAAGTTGCTGAAAAAATAACCAACAAGAAACAGATCAAATACTTTGTTTAAAGAAATAAAAAGATTTCTTTATAAAGAATCCTTGCTAACTGGATGTCGTACAGTCGGTAAAAAGAGAAACTTGTAGAGGAACATTGTCGATATCATTAATATGAGGTCTTATATTCTCTATGCACTTAGGTAATTTTGCCTGTTGTTTAGACACAGATAAAAAACATAGAATACATAAAAGTCTAGTGATTGAAGTAAATCAATACTTGAAAATATAATATATTTTACTCGATTCTGAATTTCAGAAAATCCTTCTATGTAGCTTGAGTATATGCTAGAAGCAAGGCTTTCAGACTGTGAAACATTGCTTACAATCTCATCAATGAAAGGCTGTAAATGAGGAGTGTCAATGTCATTTGAAAACTTTTTCTTTTCTTTAATTTTCTTTAATTTGATGGCTTGTTGATTAGAATTTAATGATAATTTTCTAGTCAAAGTAGGTTGGCATGTTGAGAAACCCACATCATGTTCTCTTGTCAAAGAATTAGCAACAATTGGTTCAGCATTGCTCCTGTTTCTTGTGTTTATTCCTTCATTATTCATCTTTAAATTAGGAGCACTTCCAAACTTTTTCTGATATTTCTTTTGCAAAATATTTGTTCTGAATAACAAATCAGGAGAAGACAAATCTTCCTTCTCGTTGAGTAGTGAAATATGGCAGTTCCAGCCAGCTTCCAATCCCATTTTTTCAGAAAACCCCTTTACAATTTAAAAGTTGACAACTTAAATAAAACACTTGGAAATACATATTATAAAAGAAGTAAAGATAAAATCAACTGAACTACCCTGCTGCGCAACTCATTTTCTTTTGAAAAATGAACAAATCTGATGCAGCTTGACTCAAGTTTTTCTATGAGATTTACAACCTCCTGAAATAAAAAAACTAATCCATCTCAATGTTTATGTTCACCAATAACAAATAAATAAATTTGAAACATTACATACCTGTTTCGCTTGATACTGCATAGCTACCATGCCAATAAAAATCTGATTTCCCAAAAAATGTACAGGAAGTTTGTTACTCTCTTTATCCTGATCATAGGAACTCATAATGCTGATGGAATCTATATTCTCTACACCAGATTCTAAAACAACCTTTTCACCAAAATCTCCCTTAAGAAAACTGATAAATAAAACCCAGTTATATTTACAAAATACAAATATAATCATAAAATAGCAAGTGAAAGATAATTTAAAAAAATAAAAACATGAATCATGATTTTAAAATAGCTAAAAATTTCATACCGACATATCATAAAAACATTACCCCGATGAATAGTAAACAAAAGATGTTTGTAGTTACTATGACAATGAAAATTTTTGTCGTCATCATATGCTTCTTTAATAAAATTTTTAAATTTTATTTTGGTTTAATTAAACTATACATTTTTTTAAGTAACTGAATTTTATAAGGTCCTGCGTTTGATGCGGGATTGTGCGCATTATGCGAAAATCGCACAATTATGCGCAATTTTTATCCGATCCGAACAGATTCAAATAAAATATTTTATTTGATCCCAAGAAAAAAAATTGTTTGAAAAAATCGCGCACAAAACCGAATAATTGTGTACAAAAAAACCGAATTATTGCGCATATAAAAATATTAATTTTGGTGCAACAAAGACCAGCAGTTTTATATATTTTCAAATACCTCTGATTTCGTGTAGTTCCGTCTTCTTTGTCTTTTGTTGTTCAGATTGCTATCGTGCTGGTCATGTCTTGTGTCTCGCTAAATAAACGTTCGTGAGTTCATTGTTCTTGTATTCTTAATATAATATAACCGACGTTATAACATTGGCGACGAGGAACTTTGAAACTTATTAACGTTTTGCTAAAAATGGCCGACCAAATCGCACTACTCATGCGCAGATGTGCAAGCAACAGGAGACCCTCATGAAGATCGTGGAGAAACTGCCTACATCTCCATCACGCGTCGACACACATGAAATCGTAGTTGATTGACTTCAACGTCGTCTCCACAAATATACACATGACCCTGAGCAAGGAGGTCATTTCGAATTCTGGTTACGTCGATTCGACGATGCTCTGAAGGAGTATCCTAACCTACCAGAAGACAACACGACACACTTGATTGTTTCTCTATTAGACAGCCTTACTTACATATGCTACACTTGCACGACACATCATGCCAAGAAAGCCTGGAGATCTCTCATGGTCAGCAACGGTCAAGACCCTACGCCTTCTCTTCAGTCCGAAAAAGAGCCTCTTCCGACGCAGATTCGAGTGTTTCTGACTCATCTTCTCACTTAATGACGACAAACTTAATGCGCACTGTGAAGATGCAGAGTTCAAAGGGTAAGCGTGGAAACAATTAATTGCCTCGCATTTGTTTTTTCATTTCAAGCTCCAGAGCTCGCGGAGTTTCATGTCAAATTGCTGCAAAAACTGGATGAAGCAGATGATATAGCGTTGAACGACCTGGCCAGAGAGTACCATACTCTCATATCCATTTAAGAAGATTCTAAATACCTTGAAGCACTATCCGCAGAAATCCATACAGTCAAACATCGACAAGTCTCCAAGCCACACAGCCGAGCCCGTGAGGGAGCGGTGATCATTGGAAAAGAGATTTTCCAAAATTAGGACATAGAGGAAAACCAATGAACAAGAAACCAAGATACCGCCCCCATCAAAAGAAAGCAGTTGCAAATGTTTCTGGGAGGACACAAAGGTATCTTGAGGTGAACATCCAAGGCCATCCGGTCCGACTCCAGGGCCGACATCACCCCCATCTCCCGTCCAACGTGGATAGCAATTGGAAAACCACACCTCAAGGCGACGACAAAAACATATCGAGCTGTAAACAGTCAGCCACTCCACATTGATGGCTGGTTCGAAACAGCATTTTCCATAACTGACAACGCTGGAGGTAACCACCAGGGCCATGGAGTATGTCACGTAACAGAGTCCAATGACCTTCTGGGGTTCCCATGGATTAAACAATTTCAAGAGTTTAAAAATCTTATGGAGAAGTTTATGATACAAGAAGTCGCTACAGTCAACACTGATTCTACATTCTCAGATGCCATCAAAACTCTTCCAGTTGACAGCACAAACATCTCATGTACCACAATAAGTGATACCACCCCTAAACAAATTTACAATTTGCTCAAACATGACACTGGCCAAAAAACCGGTACCACTTTGTTGTTCAGATTGCTATCGTGCTGGTCGTGTCTCGCTAAATTAGGGTTTCTTAACTGGTGGGGTGCACCCCCCCAAACGGGGTGCCGTTCTAGTTCAGGGGGTGCGAAAAATAAAAGTTTATAAAATAAAATTTTAAAATTTGAAACAATATTCTATAAATTTTAATTTTTGCAGAAGAATAATTCGAAAAATTTCAAAATCTTTAATTTTGGCAATGCTTGTATTTTTAAATCGTTTATTTTAACTTCACCATGTTTGCTTGAACCATAAGTTAGAACCCTTTACCACTAAAAACCAACTTCGCGTTATCCAATCAAGTTGAAATTTTGTGGGTTTATTTGTTGTAGACAGCAAGTCACCAGCCAAAAACTTTCTAAATCGAAAGCCTCGAACACTCCTAGATCTGCTCTTCATTTTGTTAAATTAAATTCCTGGTGGGGATGCATTCCAAAAATGGGAAAGAGGGTATTTTTCAAAAAAAAAATTGAAAAACCTTCATTTTTTCCTTTCAAAAAAGCTAATGACCGGGGGGTAGTCGTAAGTACTTTTTAGTAATTTTACTTTCAACAAAAGTCATTTTTTTAAAAACCAGGTATTTTACCCAAATTTTTTTTAATTGATGCTCTGGTGGAGGGAAGCATTGCCTTACCCCACTGGGTCCATCCCTGGTTATCATTTCAACTGGCATTTCAAAACTGAAAGATGTCAAAAAACGGAAATATTCAGAAGACTATGTTCAGTATGGTTTCACTTTTATCACTGACAAAGACGACACAACGAACGACTGAATTGTTTTTAATGCGACAAAGTCCTGTCAAACGACAATTTAATACAGAACTAGCTAAAAGATCATTTCAGTGCAGTGCATTCCAACAATTCCGAACCGATTGACGTTCTTAAACAGAAAAGAGTTCGGTGTGACGCCGCAGCAAGTTTACCTCAACTAGGATTTTGATCAATTATTGAGAAACTAATCCTGATTGCCTTTTAACTATTTTCTCATCGAATTGTTAAAAGTAAAAAGCCTCACACTCTTTCTAGATAGCTACCCAACCTTAGCCAAAAGTGCGCTGAAATTCATCATTCCTTTTGCTACTGCCTACTTGTGTGAGATTAGCTTTTCTGCTTAGGTAAATGTGGAGACCAAGCAAAGAATTTGATTAGATGCCGCTGATGATATGCAAATTGCTTTGTTAAAGATTGGTCCGACCTAAGCAGTGGGAAGCAACAAAAATTAAATTAAATAAAAAACTTGATGCAAATCACTTACATTTTACTTATTGTTTTTTTTATGCAAAATTAGGGGGTGCGGTCAAATTGAGTTTGTCCAAAGGGGGCGCGGGAAAAAAGGTTAAGAACCACTGCGCTAAATAAACGTTCGTAAGTTCATTGTTCTTGTATTCTTAATATAATGTTCATCTTTACAATGCTCAAAAGTTCACTATAGCTGCAAGTGTAATATTTACATCAAGGTATCCCTAATTAGGGATGTCATGGGTACAAATTTTTGACTTTTTCGGGTTCTTGAATTTTGAATATTTGGGTCGAGTTTGAGATTTTCCAAAAACCCGGTTCGGGTTTTCTAATTATCAAACATTGGGTTCGGGTTTTCGACTTTCAAACTTTCGGGTTCGGCCTCGAGTTTCAAAACTGAAAACTTTCGGGTTCGGGTCACGTTTGGGTAGCACCTTTTACATATTTTTTTAGAAATAAGTCTGGGAATGATTTCTGCGCTATATGTACATTTTAGAATTGGTTTAATGAATTGAGCGAAATACTTGGGAAGTTCTATATTACAATAATAAGCAACATATGAACTACAGTACATATTTATGTTGTTGAGTCTGGTGAGTGATATTTTAGTAACAAAAACTAAAACTAATACGAAAAAGATTCACCATAGTTAACTAAAACTACAACTAAATGAAAATTGAATTTCACAACTAAAACTAAACTAAAACTGGAATAATTTGTCCTAAAACTAACTAACAAGCTTTAGAGGAGCGACATTTATAAGTGTGTGGGATTTTGACAGCTAGCAGACGCAACATGATGAAAAAATCGTTGAATATGCGTGCTTGGTTAAAAGAAAACCAGGATCTACTTGTTTACATGGACTGTTAATGTTTATTGTTATATTGAAATAATAATATATGAGCAGAAAATTCAATCCATGATAAAACTAAATAATAATTAAACTAATGATGAAAACAAAACTATATAATAACTAAATTAATAGCATTTAGGAAAACTAAAACTAAATAACATAAAATGGCTTTAGTCAAAACTAACTAAAACTAAAATGATTTTCATAACTAAAATATCACTGAGTCTGGTCAATAATTTTATTTTATTTTTCATGAATGCCATTAAAAGGTGAATTGTTTTTTGGAATTGGTCTAGCATTACATATAAGGGTCCCGTTTTATTATAATGAATTCTGTAGCTGTAGCTGTCGGTGTTGTTCGGTAACGAAGTAAAAGTAACGCGTTACTTTACTTAAGTACATCTGACGTACTTTTAGCCTGTAACGAAGTACAGATTATTTTTAGTACTTTTTACTTGTAACGAAGTAATATTTTCGGACTTACTTTTACTTTGTTACTTTTCAAGTACAAAGCGTTACAAAGTACTTTAAAAAAATTAATAAAATGACATAAAGTTTAAATCGATATATTATTAATTATCTATGATTATTAACGTAAGCATTTCCGAATTCCATTTTCCTTTTGTTAGTAGTATTGAAGTTTGTGGGTGGAGCTAAGATTTTCGCGGACATACTTGTTTTGATTGTTCGAGATTACAATGGAATCTTCCGAAGGAGCTAACGTCAACAATGCTGGTGAAGATAAGCGAAACAATGAACACCCATGGCCATATTTAGCCAAAAAATTCAAATTTGAATCAATGGAGAATAAAACGTTCAAGTTCACGTGCTTGTTGTGTTCGCCTAAAACAACAACGTGTTCAGCATTTTTCAATTCTCCTTCTAACTTTAAGAAACATGTGATGCGCGTGCATCCATTGCATATATTAGACTACGACAAGCTGATGAAAAGTGCTCATAAACGAAAGGCAGAGAGTGATGACAGTTCCCAATATGGTGATCCAAAGAAAAGAAAAATTCACCAAACGACAGTTTCACAGTCATTCCTTAATACCAATTTGGTGACAAAGGCAGCGATCAACGACAGCATTCTGAATCTGGTAGTGGGTGGAGTTCTTCCTTTACGCATCGTCGAATTGCCCGAGTTCATTGATCTCATATCAGTCCTCCAGCGAAATCGTGAAACAATTACACGACATGCAATGAAGCAAAATATAATCACTAAAGCCAAACAGTCAAAAGAAAAGTTGGTTGCTTTACTGAAAGATATAACGTTTGTTGCAACGACAACTGATTTTTGGTCTGCCTACGGTAAGTCGTACATTGGCGTAACTGTGCATTGGGTTGATAAAAATGATTTTCAAAGAAAGGCAGCCTGCTTAGCCCTCAGACGAATGAAAGGATCGCACACATTTGAAGCCATTGCAGCTGTCTCGGAAGACATACACACTCAATATGGTATTCGTAGAAAAATTGTGCGTACTACAACAGACAATGGTGCAAACTTTGTCAAAGCATTCTCTGTGTTTGCCCAACAGAGCAGTGACGAAGATGAAAGTGAGAGTGACAATGGTATTGATGACAATGATGATGTAGATCTTGATGTTGTTTATGATGTTAATGAAGCACTTAGCTCCCCTAATTCTCCTGATTACCGTCTTTCACGTCATCTGCATTGCGCTTGTCACACACTAAATTTAATATCAATGCGGGATGCTGATAATGCAGAGCATGATGCAGTATATCATCATCATCATCATCATCGACCGACTACGTTTCGTCCGGACCCGTTGGTCCCTCCACTCCGCAGACGACAATATCTGAGCTTCCATTTCTCTCCTTTGGCCTCCATGGCTTCCCTTCTAACATCCTCAGCGGTGATACTCTTTCTGTCATAACCCATGTATGTTGACATCTGGTCGAGGTATGACATTCGTGGATGGCCGCGTCTGTTGCTAGCTCTCACGTTCGATGTATACAGCATGTATATATTTGCCGGTTCATCCTGGTTCATACGTAGGCAGTGACCAGTGAAAGACATCTGACGATGACGGATCAATGTGCTGATAGGAGCTGATTGTACTCTGTCGTACAGGTCCTCATTTGTCATACGATCCTCTGACTGAACCACACCGATCATCCTGCGATAACACTTTCTGGCAAACACGTCCAATTTAATCGACAAACTTTTTGTTACAAGCCAGGATTCACATCCATACAACAAAATCGATACACATGCAGCGTTGAAGAAGCGCACTCTCAGCATCACACCGACGTGTCTGGAGGTGAGGATCTTCTCCAGTTTGTGGAAGGCCCCCCATGCAAGTGCGATTCTGGCCTCAATATCTTTGACATCTGAGTTCATGTGAGAACCAAGATATTTGAAGTCCTGGACCACTTCTACTTTTTCGCCGTCGATTGTGAGGTGCGGTGCATTAAAATCTTCAGGGATGTTGAGACGCATCTGTACGGTCTTCATGGTGTTTACTTCCAGCCCAACCTTTTTTGATTCTTCGTTGAGAGCATTCAGTTGTCGCTGAGCACCTTCTATTGAGTTCTCCAACAGGGCTATGTCATCCGCAAAGTCGAGGTCATTAATCCTTCTCTCCGCCTGTCTTGATCCATTGCGACGGTGTGTCAGATAGCCGAAACCATGTTCCGCTCGTCTCATGACATAATCGATTACAATGACAAACAAGAAAGGGGCTAAGACATCTCCCTGTAGGACTCCTGTGGTGATACTGAATGGCTCGGATAGTTCCCCTTCAACAAAGACCTGGCTAGATGAATTTTCATATAGTACTTTTATGGCTGAGACTATCTTATTGGGAATGCCATAGTGTCTTAATATTGCAAACATCATATCCCGATCAATCGAATCAAATGCTTTTTTGAAGTCGATGAATGTGACGAACAGCGGGATATTCTGACTATATGCTCCGTCCATAATACGTCTCAAGATGTTAATCTGTTGAACACAACTACGTCCAATCCTGAACCCAGCTTGGTTTTTCCTTAACAGCTTGTCAATTGGAGTTCTAATGCGGTTGAGAAGCATTAGATTGTAAACCTTTGCTGCTATGGACATGAGAGAGATACCTCTGTAGTTAGTCATCAGTTGGAGATTTCCTTTCTTTGGCACGGTGACGATGATATTGGATGTCCAGGTACTGGGCGCGTGGAGATTGTCAAAAACCAAGTTGCAGATAAAATAGATTTGCTCTCTGATGAAGTTTCCGCCTTTCTTGAGTACCTCTGCAGTGAGCGCATAGTCCAAGCCCGGAGCTCTATTTGACTTGAGGTGCTTTATGGCCTCGTTCACTTCTCTTAAGCTGAAGTTGGATGTTGATATCTCGTTGTTGTCATTCGATGGGACAGGATGATAGGCCGAGCTTGTAAACTTGCTTTTGTTGTTGAGAAGATTGTTGAAGTAAGTTCTCCACTCATTCAAGCCATCCTCCCTGGACGCAGGTGGTTTCCCATCGAGTTTGCGCACCCTTACAGGATGTTTTTTATCACCGCCGCCGATTCTGTCTATTATTTTCCAAACCTCATCATGTTGATTCCTCGAGGCAGCCGCCTCCAGATCACTGAGCTGTGTCTCAAGGTAGGTCCTTTCATCCATGATAAGAGACTCATTAACTTGCTCCCGGAGGCCTTTCCAAATCCTCTTATCCTCCACTGTTGAAGTCCTCATGTACCTTTCTTTTGCTCTGTCCTGTTTCCGCTGGAGGTGAATCGTCTGCTCTCCAACCCAGTGTGACCGCCCTTTTGTCCTCCGTTTGCCGAGAACCTTTTCACAGGTCTCCACCAGAGCTTTGTCCAAGCACTCCGCTCTTTTGTCGATCTCCTCCAGATGGTTAGAGATCCGCAGGTCGTCGAAAAGAGCCTCGAAGCGATTTCTCAACTCCAGGTCAAAAGACCGTTGCACCAATGCCTCATCCAATCTGCAGGAATTAAAGACGTCTCTCCTGAGTTTTCTACTTTTGGTCACTCTTAGCCTTATTCTGATCTTGGCAGACACAAAGCGATGATCCGAACCAACGTCTATTGAGTTGAAGGCACGACAGTCAGTCAAAGAGGAATACCATTTAGCTCTTATAAGTATGTGGTCAAGCTGGTATTTCTCAGCTCTGGGGTCAGTGTAGGTGTATAGATGTCTGCGCTGGTGTTGAAAACGGCCGTGGGCCGGCCTCATTCCAGCTGATTCGCATAGATCGATCAATCTCTGGCCATTATTGTTTGTGAGCTCGTGGTAGCAATATCCTCCGACGATCCGTGGATGCACTGGACGACTAGTGTTTCCAATACGAGCGTTGAAGTCACCAGCAGCCAGTACAACAGTGTGGGGTGGGATTGAAATGATTAGTTTTTCTAAGTCATCGTAGAATTTGTCCTTCAATCCCTCATTTTTGTCCGACTCCGTGGGAGCATAAGCTGAGATGATACTTAACCTAGGGTTACCGCCAAGATGCATCACCATTATATGATCAGATATTTTCTCCAACGAAGTGACCATGGCAGCAACTCTTTGGCTGTAGAGCATTGCCACCCCATGGCATTCAGCAGTTGAAGACGCATCGGAGCAAGCAAGAGTCCAGCCAGGTTTTGGAGTGTCAAACTGTATACCCTCACAGTCTGTTTGGAGCCGATGCTCCTGTAAAACAACAAGGTCGACGCCGTATTCCTCGCAGCCGATGATGATCCTCTGAATTTTGTGCTTGATTCCCCCGCTATCCCTGAGGGTTCGGACGTTGTAGGTTCCGATTTTGAAATCCCGTTTACCTTTCCTAGATGCTTTATGTCGCCAGCAGTGTGACTTCGGGTTATCCCGCTTTCATCACACTCCGTCATTAAAGAGTTTTGTCGTCTGGAGACGTCAGCTGGGTTGCCCGGAATGGGTACTTCAGAAATTGTTTTCGTAGCAGAATAAATTCCTGGCAATTAGGTTGCTAGCCTTAGGAACCAGAGGTTTGAAATCGAGGTTATCCTTCCCCTAGATGGGCTGCCCTCCCGGGTTAACGAACCCCATCTGTCCATTGGTTTGAAATCAGGGTTTTCCTTCCCCTAGATGGGCTGCCCTCCCGGACTAACGAACCCCATATGTCCGAAGCTTCTGGTTTTTAGGCGCCAGAGATTCGCCTTCGCCCCTTCTCCTGTTAGTAAAAGCAGTTCCGCCAACGAGCAGGCCAGGAGCTGGACTTGGTTATCAGAGGCTGTATGAGACGCATGCCGTTGGGAGAATTTTATAGGCAACTGGGAGCTTATCCCCAGTACCCGGCAATGATGCAGTATATAAGAAACTTTAACGGTCTGTTTTTGCGAAATGCCAAGCTATCTGGAATAAATATGGTAGATCTTCATTGGCGGTTGACACTGTAATGGAAGCCTTTAAACTTGGTTTGAAGAAGCCCAATGCAACACAATGGAATTCGGTGTTTCTTGCAGTGGAACGACTTTTACGTATAATCGATGAGAATGGAGAAGATGCTTTCTGCTTATTTTGTACTAAACTAGAAGTTTTGCGGCCCACATTGGCAGAACTGGCATTTCTCAATGAATATGTGGTGGTTATGAAGTCTGTCGTCCAGGCGCTGAATATATTCCAGTCGGAAAAAAATATGTTCATGGATACTTGTTGCCAACGATTGTCAAACTTCGTGAAAAACTGTTAGCCAAAATGGTCTCCGCAACATCATGCAAGCCGCTAATTAAGGCACTGGTGGATGGCATCAATCGAAGATTCCAGGACCTGTACAATGACATGGATGTGGTAGCTGCTGCCATAATTAATCCAAAGTTCAAAAATACATTGGACGGACAGCAGAACTCTGATCGACAGTGGAATTAAGGTATTACAAATCTTATATATTATTAAGTATAAAAGTAATTTCCAACTAATTATGCAATTACAATGATAATACTGTCTAAATATTTTTCCAGATAAAAACGGTGTCTTTATTAAATAAAATAAAATTCTTTAATTTCAGCACCTAAAAAGTCTGTTGGCTTCATCTTCTGCTGCAACAGTGATGGTTGAGTCTGGATTATCTCATTCATCAGAAGCCGATGGTGAGTTTCTTCGATCGCAGAAAGTCAACTGTGTCTGACGACGAAGTTCTCATGCAATATCTCCAGAACCGATCAGATGACATGAACATCATTGCTGGAAATGAAAGCTTAAAGAGAATCTTTATCCAGTTGAACACTCCTCTACTAACTAGTGCAGCTGTTGAACGTTTATTTAGCTGCGCCGGTCTGACATTGAGCAGCCGGCGTACTAGAATGAAAGATAAACTTTTTGAGGACTTAGTGATGTTAAAAGTAAACAAGCATTTGTGAGACTATCCTGACATTTATTGTTTTTATATTGATTGATGAAAAATAAAAGAATTCTTTCACTAGTTTGCGTGTTACAGCTTAGTATTATCAGTTGATAGATTAATTAGGGCAGTAGCGTTTGAAAGACGATGGAATTACGATAAAATAGAGTTAGATGATTGACGAATGACAATTACAAAAGTGGCATCAGTACTTTTGCTTTTTACTTTAAAGTAAGTTTAAAGTACTGTTACTTTTTACTTTTACTTAAGTACATTTTTTAGCAAATACTTTTACTTTCACTTAAGTAACTTTTTGAGGCGTTACTTGTACTTTTACTTAAGTACTGAAGCACAGTACTTTTTCCAACACTGGTAGCTGTAACAAAAAATACATGATTTTAGGAACTCTACAAGGTTCCGGATTTGAATTTTAAAATTTGTGTATAATGCATATCCCCAAACGTACGACAGCAATCAGTCCATCAATCGGCCATTTACTCATATTGACCAAACTATAGCAAGTCCTGTTGTGTTAAAGTACAATAATATAGGTACTATAGTACTTAGTCGACCTTGTGTATCGCACACAGTAACAAGCTCATCTTTCTGAAATCTCTGAACATTGCCGTTTTAATATGAGTGACAGTTGAGAAACATAAACTGTTTTATTTGTAAATCTATGAGATATAACAATTTATAATTAATATATTGAAACTCCTGGGTAAATCGCTAGCTGTGAATATCAAAATGGTGAACAGGGTGTGCCCACTGATCTCTATAATATAACTGGATTGCGCTTAGCCCATTATTGCAATAGAAATGTTGTCGCCAGTCTGCAGCCATTTTACCACTCTCAATTACTAATGCAGCCGTCGTGTTTACGTCGATCGTCGCATGATATACGAACAATTAGGAGGTTTTAATTAAATTTAATTAATTTACTTGAAAATAAAATTTTTTATTTAGTTATTCGGTATTTTTAACATTTTTTTTACTACGGTCAATATGATAGTTATTCGGTAACACACAGATGAAACGCTTCGCAGATCACCGCAACCAAATCGCCCCGCTTTGGTTTAGCAAGTGCAGAATAGGTTGTACAAGAAACTGTATTACTCTAAAATTTTTGAGTCTATTTAGTAATTGTTAACATCAAAATGTTTGTGAAATGTAGTAGGAAGTTATGTTGTGTATATAAAAAAATTCAATAAACACATTTTTTGAGCATTTGTTCAAAGTAAACGGTATCTTGTGTGTTACCTAGGTCTATAACAATTGGTCAGCGAATAATATATTTAGTTTAGACTGAATAAATTACATGTAAACTATAACATGTTAAAATTTCATTTTTATCATTCGTAAAGGTGTTTAATTTGATTCAGGCTTTGAGGTAATTTAACGTGCAACGCAGCACATCCGTGCCGCAGCAAAACACGTAAGCTAATTGCCATTACGTTGTTGTTTTATTTTATTTGTATTCTTTAAATATTAATTGATTTATATATAAACCAATTACTTGAGGTTTTTATAGCAATGGGCTACATGTGATATGATGTGAAGGTTCTTGCTATGCCCGGCTCTATTCTATAACTAAGGCGTATTCTATTCCCACAAACTCACTTTTTGGATGCTTTAACAAGTCTGAACTGATGTTGCGATTCATGATCTTAAAATCGAAATATCTTTGTGAAAATAAATTGTACGATTAAATGGTTGTTTGCATATTATGTTTTTTTTGTTTAAATTGTCTTTAAAAATAGATCAATTTTTTTTTAATTTTTGTGCTACTGCTTTCCTAGCATTCAACAAAGCTAGAAATAAAGTCAGAAATTCTACATTTCATCTTTGTGAACTTAAAACTGAAATACTATTTTTTAAACCTTTCAACATGAGTTTGAGGCTCACATTAAATTATTTAGGCAGTAATAAGGTTGCTCAGTAGGGATGTCACGGGTAGTACTTTTTGGAGTTTTCGGGTTCGGGTTCGGGTTTGTGAAACTAGAGTTTTCGGGTTCGGGTTTGTGAAACTAGAGTTTTCGGGTTCGGGTTCGGGTTTGTAAAACTCGAGTTCTCGGGTTCGGGTTTGTGAAACTCAGGTTTTCGGGTTCGGGTTTGTAGTTTTCAAAAAACCGGGTTCGGGTTCGGGTTCGGGTACTGGCTTATGGTTTCAAATTCCTGGATTGATTTTAAATATACCTAGTGTATATACATATACAAACGAGAGCGATCAATTCATCCATTGGACATTACACGTATTGAATAAACTCTAACAAGTTATTTTTTTAGCTTTCCAAATAATGTGATTTCTTTGGCCGAAGAAGGCTTAATTGTTTTAGTTCGTTCGTGGCTCGGTCCGGCCAGATAATCAGGCGGATTAGTGGTCTAGCTTACACACTCACCAATAAAATGACCTATTTGTGTTATTTGTTACGCAAAGGTGATAATACAAAACTTGTATGGCTTGCGATTAGTATAATACGTTACCTCTTAAATTATACTAATTTATTAATTTTTTTCGCGGCTCGGTCCGGTCGGCGTATTTACAATCACTGTATGAGCACAGGACGGACCGATAATTATTCATGTTTACGCTTTTTCTTGCACTGTGATTGGCTGAAAACATTGACGCGAATGTGCCACATGCTAGATCGCACAGTAGTGGACTAATTTAAATAATTAAATTGTGTTACTTGTAACATAACATTTGGTTTTTTTAAACTTTACTTGTAAAATAACAATTTTGCATTTTATGATTTTACTTGTAGCAATGTTTTCTGGATAACTTTCATGAAATAAAATTATATACTCTAACTTTGAAACCAATTTAACTAAAAAAAACCAGTCGATAAATAATGAATTTGCATCAACAACGTGATATTAGTGTATTGTTATATCTCAACTTTGGTTGTTCTTAGCCAAAGCATGAAATTGTTTTTTTGTTAATTTTAGTGGGATTTAACAGCGCTATTAACTTCACGAGTTGCAGGAAAGAATCTGTTGAATGACTCGTGGTTGAATAAAAAAAAGTTGATACAAATTTAGAATTCAACGGGCTCCATCGAGATCTGACAAAATTATTTTCAAAGCAATTGTGAGGCAGTGACTGGGAATCGAACCGTGATGCTCTCACATTCAAGGCTAACACCCTACCAACTCAGCTAACCTAGAACTTTGATGTACTTAGCAATTGGATCTAGTTATGACTGTATGTACTGAAAAATTTTAAGATAATTTATTTTAGAATATTTTTTCCAAACTTTTCTTAAAAAATTATATTTTTAATTGAACAACATTGAAAGTAAACTTCTAATAAATATCAAAAATCCCGTCAATGTTTTCAGCCAATCTCAACGCAAGAAAGAGCGTAAACATGAATAATTATCGGGTCCGTCCTGTGCTCATACAGGGATTGTAAATACGCGTCCGGTCGGGTAATCAGGCGGATTAGTGTTCTAGCTTACACATTTGCCAATAAAATGACTGTGACGCATAGATCATTTATAGACTTTGCCAGTTAAAGTTTAGGATTATGCAAGATTATCTTTATAACAAAGGGTCTTTGTTATATCAAAAAAACTTTGAGTATATGAATGAATAAACATAAGAATATATAACTGAAGTAAAAAGTTTAGAGTCATGGCTATCCGCGATTTCTTCGACCAAAGAAGGCTTAATTATTTTAGTTCGTTCGCGGCTCGGTCCGCCTGATAATCAAACTAGCTTACACAATCACTAATAAATCGGTTCCTAATACTATTTCATTTTTAATAAACTAGAAAAGTTATGAAAACTCTGTTTGTGTTGCTATTTTTAAAACTGGAATAAATATTTATTTACTAAAATTTTTTATTTGTTCACAAATCTGAGTTCGGGTATTAGGCTTATGAATTTTCGGGTTCGGGTTCGAGTTCGGGTATCAAGTTTTCACATTTTAGGGTTCGAGTTCGGGTTCGGGTATCAAGTTTTCTCATTTTCGGGTTCGGGTTCGGGTATCAAGTTTTCACATTTTCGGGTTCGGGTATCAAATTTTCACACTTTCGGGTTCGAGTTCGGGTATCAGAAAAAGACCGGGTAGTACCGAACTCGGGTTCGGGTACCCGTGACATCCCTATTGCTCAGCCAAACGCCTTACGACTGTTGCTAAATATAGCCCTGGCGGCAAATAAACTTTGCTAGAAAACTGCATTAATTACGTATTTACAAATAAAATGACTGTTTGCTCCCTTATATTGTTTATTAAAGCTATTACTAGCAGCGAAATTCGGTATTTTTACAATTCAAAAAATATTTCGTCAATAGCATCAGGTAGGTAGGCGTGGCCTAAGAGTTCCAAAATAGCGACCAGCGGCAACTCCCAGGCAGGTCTAAGCGCAATCCAGTTATATTATAGAGATCAGTGGGTGTGCCGTGATTCATGTGCAAAAACACTGAGGAGGCGCTGGGGTTAAAATTTGGGAAAGGATATTATGATAACAGGGAGTTCTTGTTATATAAAAATAATCTTAGGTTATGTTTGGGTATCTAGATAAGTAATTAAATAAGAAATTAAAAAATTTGAAGTCACGAATTAGAACTTTTGTGAATCTGGCGACTTAGTGGTCTAGCTCATACACGCACCAATAAAGTGGCCTATGTGTGCAATATGTTATGCAAAAGTGATTTTACAACATTTTTTTAGTTTGCAATTTTAATGACTCCGTATAATAAATGAATACATCAAAATTCTTTCAAATTATTGATTGAGACACAGATATATTACATAAAAATGAGTAAAACCTTTTTTTATAGTTCACGTTTTAATGGTTCCATATAAGAAACTAGCAGTGCCCGTAGCGGCTTCGCTCGCTTGAAATTAAAAAAATTGAACCGTGCAACCTTAGTAGAGTACTGCACGTGCCGATTTTTACGTCTCGACTCGGCCCCTTTTATAAGCAAAATTTCCAGGCCTGGCTTGGCCCGTCTAATTTGGTCTCGACCCGTTTTTACAGGCCTAGAATTTCTATATTCTTGATGAAAAACGTTGGCCCGTCCCATCTTGACTTCAGGTTTGGCCAGGCCTGTCTGAAGACCCTAAAATCACTAAAATTTGTATATACCTTGTGAAATACCTTGTCCCGTCCCAACTTGACTTCAGGTTTGGCCAGGCTCCTGTGAAGACCTTAAAATCACGGCTAGCCCGGCCGGTAATAAACTGGACTCAGCTAGTTTTAACGGGCACAAAACCTCAAAGTACTAATTTTGTTATTTTGTAAGAATAATCTTGGTACTAAATTGCAAAATTTTCACATTTTTAATTTTTGAAGTTTTTATTCAAATATTTTTTTCCACGCCACATTTGAGGTCTCCTGGAAACCAAATTATCAAAAATTGGTAAAACACACACACACACACACACATATATATATATATATATATATATATATATATATATATATATCTCGAGTAGATACTGAATAATAAATTTTACATCTGTATCACTTACAATTTTTGAGTAGCAATTAATTTAAAAAACAAATATCCCTTTCCACCCCACATTTGAGGTCCTGGAAACCAAATTTTCAAAAAATTTTGAAACACGTATATTATTATTTTACATCTGTAGCATTCACAGTTTTTGATTAATAATTAAAAAAAACCAAATAACCCTATTTCCACATTTGAGGTCCTGGAAACCAAAATTTCAAAAAATGGTGAAACACGTATATCGTTATTTTTAGAGTAGAAACTAAATACAAACTTTTATTTCTGTAGAATTTACAGTTTTTGAGTAGCAGTTACTTTAAAAACCAAATAACCCTATTTTCCACCCCAAATTTAAGGTCCTGGAAACCAAATTTTTAAAAAATGGTAAGACACTAATTTTTTTATTTTTTCAGAAGAATCTACATACCAAATTTCAAAACCCTATCATTTTTTGTTTTGGAGATATGCGTTGTTTTAAAAAAAAGTTTGTTTTCCTGTTTCATCATCTCAGGAGCAAAATTTTCAAAAATCCTTTCTTAGTGGGTGCTTACTAGGGATGTCACGGGTACCCGAACCCGAGTTCGGTACTACTCGGTATTTTTCTGATACCCGAACTCGAACCCGAAAGTGTGATAAATTTGAGTGTGTAAGCTAGACCACTAATCCGCCTGATTATCTGGCCGGACCGAGCCGCGAACGAACTAAAATAATTAAGCCTCCTTCGGCCAAAGAAATCACATTATTTGGAAAGCTAAAAAATAACTTGTTAGAGTTTATTCAATACGTGTAATGTCCAATGGATGAATTGATCGCTCTCGTTTGTATATGTATATACACTAGGTAAATTTAAAAACAATACAGGAATTTGAAATCATAAGCCAGTACCCGAACCTGTATCCGGTTTTTGGAAAACTACAAACCCGAACCCGAATCCGAAAACCCGAGTTTCACAAGCCCGAACACTCAAGTTTTACAAACCCAAACCCGAACCCGAAAACTCTAGTTTCACAAACCCGAACCCGAAAACTCCAAAAAGTACTATCCGTGACATCCCTAGTGCTTACGCTATAAAAGTAATATAGAAACACAGCAATGCAATAATTTTTTAGGCTGTAATTATGACTTCAATTTTACTGCTATTTGTCACAAGAGAGCACTAGTGACAAAATTACAATTGAATGTTTTTTTAAACAACGTTCATAGAAGCTACAAACGACTTAATAAAGCATTAGAAAATAAGGAAAATATAAGAATTAGTCAAAAAACCTTGTTTCAAGCTGTCTGTGTGAACTGAATAAATTCTCTGAAACTTCAAAATAATATTTCGATCCACCAGAGGGAATATTTTCGTTCAAAGGTCGATATGAAAAAGCTGTGCAATAAGAAGTCATGCTGGTCCTGTGGTAAAAATCTGCTATTTTCTTTCTGAAAAGAGTTTGTTAGTTATTTTACCAAATTTTTGCATTACAACAAATGCAAATCACCTTTCTGCATTTCCAAGAGGACAAATTTCTAGGCCATCCCAATAATGTGTACAAGTAGTTAAAAGCAAATCAGCCATTCCCTGGGAGAATAACTGTCTTGTATCTAAGAAATAATATATTACAAATAAAAAATAAACACATTATGAGAATATAATGACATAAATGGCACAATGTACTTGTAGAAAGATCTCTAACAGACACACAAAACATATTTGGCATTGGCATTTTGTACTTTTCCTGCTGGTTGCAATTAGTATGTTTAGAAAATGATGCCTGAGTTGAACAAAATAATCAATAAAAAGTAATAAATATAACAAATTATGAATAGAAATCTATTCCTAATATATCACTATGTATTTATTATATATCTCCCTTATATAACAATATTCCGCTGTAATGTATCTGGATATAACGTTTATTTTGCTATAGCAAAGTGATACTCTCATGCAAGCGATTCTCTCACCCAGGTTTTTTTTTATACGTCAATTTATATAGCGCCGTATGCAGCTGAAGCTGCTTTAAGGGCGCTTTACAATGTTGGCAACTTGCAGTTAAGGCTAACGGCATTTGCGATGTTTTACGGCGCCGCTGGCAGCCCCACATACTACTCGATAGCTCCACAAGTGCACGAATGACTTTAACCCCCAACCAAAGTTGGTACTCATTTATCGACCACTTAAGGATGAAACGCTGAGTTGACGTGAGCACAAGTCAGTTAGTGAGTTAGTTTCTTGCTCAAGGAAATTACGTGCCCGGACCGGGAATCGAACCATGGTCCTCCGACTCTCAAAGCCGGTGTCTATACCACTAGACCAACACTTCCCATGTAAATCGTCAGATGTCCCAATTCTGAGACTCAGTTATTATTATTTATAACATTTATGGCACCACTTGATGAAAATGTAAGCAATCATCTTGAAACAAAAAGATGTGTAAGCAATTAGAAAATAAATGTTTTCACAAGATAAAATTTCTTGGAAATAATCTAAGTAAATCGTGCTTTTGAATAAGCTTAATGCTGCCATAAAACAAGGTACTCCGGTTTTCAACCGGTGGTATGCGTACCACGGGTGGTACGCCAGATGTTGCTAAGTGGTACGCAAAAAAATAAATATAAATTATTTATAAATTGTATAACTTGAAATTTAACATTTTAAATTTCTGCTCAGCTCTCTGATTTTTTAAAATTTAAAATGCATTTGAAATAATTAAAAATTTATTTTTAAAAGTTATTTGTTATTTTATTAAGTTATTTTATTTTAATATTAACTCTTCTTTACTTTTCATTCCTTGAATTGTATTATTCCGCGTATCAACACTGCCTTTGGACTTTTTTGCTTAAAGTCGCATTTTTAGCAAGGTTTTCTATCAAAAAACTGTTTGTAAAATGTTCTAATAATGTTCTGTGCTTAGTCTATTAAACCATTTTTTAAACCGTGTTTTTATAGAAATCAGTTCGGGACGCTATACTAGAAGTTTTCCTCCTCTCTCTCTCAGTTGATGCTCTTTCGTTCATTATTAAATAAATTTATAAATCAAGTTGTTTGTTGTAAGTGTATTAATCCTAACATACATTAATTATTATTTATTATAATATTTTTAAAACCCACAATGGATCAATGGTTGAAACAACAACCACTTAAAAGAAAGCAAGAGCCTGTCCAAGCAACTGCTAGCACCGAATTTGCCGAGACTTATACTTCAGACGGCAGAGGAGACACCAACGAAAGTGATGACAATCGTAAACAGCGTAAAATTGTTAGACGGTATGACGATAGTTACCTATCCTTTGGATTTGCATGGTGTGGAGATGAAAATGAACCCAAACCTCAATGCGTTATCTGCAGTGAAAAACTCTCAAATCATTCAATGAAACCTTCTCTACTTCGGCTCCATTTCAACACTAAACATCTTCTCTTAAAGATAAGCCAATTGAATTTTTTAAACGAAAAAAGATGGAAATGCAACAAAGTAGAACAGTTTAAAGTCGTTTACTGCAGTTAGCTCACAAGCATTAGAATCATCTTATTTGGTCAGTTTACGAATTGCACAAACAGGTGAACCGCACACGATTGGTGAGAATTTAATATTACCTGCTGTTAAAGATATGGTATTGTGGCTTGTCTGCTGAGACCACAAGCTGCAAAAAAGCTTGATGTGATCCCATTGTCAGATAACTGTCTCACGACCATGTCAGATAACTGTCTCACGACCATGTCAGATAACTGTCTCACGACCATGTCAGATAACTGTCTCACGACCATGTCAGATAACTGTCTCACGACCATGTCAGATAACTGTCTCACGACCATGTCAGATAACTGTCTCACGACCAGTGGCGTAGAAATGGGGGGCGGACGGGGCAATTGCCCCAGGCGGCACTAAGGAGGGGGCGGCAAAATTGAGGTCATGAAAAAAAACGTGACGCGACCTTTTTTTTAAAAAAAAGGAGGAAAAATTTTTAAAGAGTCGAATCTTTTTCTCACAACTAAAAGCACTTAGATTCACTGTATTCCATGCAAATACATCATTCAAACTAATTTCCGTCGTATACTACAGCGAAGCAAAAACGCCTGCTTCATCCCGTGCAATAATCACAGCTTGAATTTTGCAGGTGTCCACTCTGCCTGTTAAGCGTCTTTCCGATACTCGGTGGAGTGCAAGATATGATGCTGTTGCTGTTCTTCATAGTAAATTAGAAAAGTGATCAGAGCCGTGGAGGAACTCCGTAATGGCCAGTCAGAGAACTTGGAGACAAGAGGTGATGCCGGGTTCCTTTTCGCAAGCATTCTGACACACAATTTCGTTGCGTATTTTCATTTCTGGGCGCGAGTACTGAAAAAGATTAACGACTCACAGAAATACTTACAAACTCGTGGCCTAGAACTTGATGCCTGTGCATCAAAGATGCAGTCGCTCTTGTCTTTCCTGGCCGAATAGAGAAGTTCTGTTGTTTTAGAGGCCCATGCTGCAGCTGTTGCGTTTTGTGAGGAAATGGATATTCCCATGGAAAGAAGAAAAAGGAAAAAAAACAGTAGATATAAGACTGACTATGCAGCAGGAAATGCGGATGGAACACCTTGAAGGGATGGATCAACTCATAGCCAAAATTTCCAGACGTACATAAGAACTATGCAATCTTAACATTCACTTTGGCTTTCTGAAAGCAGCCTATCTTCTAGACGTAAATAATGATTCTGCCATGAAGGAGAATGTTAAATGTGTGACAAATACCTATACAGATGTGAATGCGACTGACTTTCTTCAAGAGATAAAACAATTTCGAACACATACAAAGAGCTTTTCTGACATAATGAGAGAAGACGTTTCACAGTTTGGACCTTTGGAGATGCTGCAGTGGATTGTGAAGTGGGCTCTTAAAAGAATGCTCACTAAATCTCACTATTCTTTTTCGCATTTTCTTTACGATTGGTGTCTCCGTGGCAAGTTGCGAACGCAGCTTCTCTAAGCTAAAGCTTATAAGAGCGTTTCTCCGATCAACCATGACTCAGAAGCGACTTACAAATTTGGCAATTCTTTCCACAGAAAAGGAAGCTGCTGAAAAACTCGATGCTGATGAAATCTTGAGAGATTTTGCATCCATTAACGCAAGAAAGATCTGATGCTGTACTCTTTCATTTCAGTATATTGTGTTCCTGTATACTATTCATGCTTACAATACTATGTACTTTGGTTTAATAACTTTTATTTGGCCAGTTCATAACCAATAAAAGGAAGATTCATTGATTGATATAAAATATCAGAGGAAATTAGACAATTCGCGTGAAAATGTGTGAACATTGATTGAAATGTTGCTAAACATAAAAACGGAGTTACACCTAATTGGTGCTAATGCACAAGCAGGATAGTTTCGGTGAAGATGCCGAGAAAATTCGTGAAAATTAGGGGCGGCATTTTTCTCCCTTGCCCCTAGTGAAATATTAGGCTACTATGCCACTGCTCACGACGCATTCAAATTTCGCTTCTGAAGTAAAATAATCCTCATTCAAAGGATCCAGCAAAGTAGATTTTTTGCGATTCAGTTAGATGAGAGTCCGATGTTACGGACTTTGCTCAATTGATGATGTATGTTAGATATCAATATGAACAGTCCGTAGAGGAAGAATTTATGTTCTGTGAGTCTTTGTCTGGTCGGACAACTGCTAATAAAATATTTTAAAAGTCAATGAATTTGTTGTAGCCAATGCACTAAATTGGGAAAACTGTGTTGGGATATGCTCTGATGGGGCTGCTGCTTTGACGTGAACGCCTGGGTACAAGGTTGAGTACTCGGCCGAGCAAAGTTGTGCACACTAACCGAATGATGACATGTGGGTGGATTTTTAATAATTCAGTAACCAAGGTCTGCTGAACTGTGCTGTCAACTTTCGCAGTTGAACGAATAGATAACAGATGGTGACGATGACAGTAGCACAGAAATCGAGCCCTTTTATTTAATAGGCTAGCTTATATATATCACGATGATGTTGATGATGCTGTTGATGACAACAACGAACAAGAATCTCGAAGTAGTAAATTTTGACTATTTATTAGACGCTATTTAGTATATATATTTTTTTTGCATATCTATCTATCTCAAATTATTTTTTTATTTTTTAATTTTTTAATAAATTGTATTGTTGTAGTAATTGGTTTATTTTATATTTTCAGTGTTATGTTCTGTGTTTTTACATGCTTGTTAGATTTCGTCGGCGCAAATAATCAGCTTTGACCGAAGTTGTTCTGAAAGTTGTTGTTTGGACTTCAGCAGAAATTGCACTTCGGTTAGTCCCTAATATTAAATGTAACTTTCCGAGAACAACGTGAATCATTTGTGTGCACTTCCACCAGATCAATAGTGGGCTTTAAATGCTCGAGAGAAACGGTTTCATGCACATTATTGATTCCAATACAAAAGTGTTATTCTTAAACTTTCGTGAGATAATCTTGTATGGTACTGTGTAAGGTTGTGTGAGAGAGAGAACTAGACCTGGTTTATGTAACAAAGCATATGTGTACAAATTTGAATCTTAGGTGGGATGTATACTTGTTGTCGTGTGAAATCACAGTTTGGTGTTGTTGGATGATCAAGGTTGAAATTTCCACCCAGAATGCAGCCAGGAATGTTAAGTTGTCGACTGTAGACAGCCTGAGCGGCGCTGGTGCCTGTGTCCTTGATTAAATTATTGAGACCTAAAAACACTAAAGGTAAATTCTTGAGCCAATCTCGTGAAACGTTTTCAGATTTTGCTTTTAAGGTTTCTTTAAGGCGGTGGCCTTGTCGTTCCACCGCACCGTTTGCTTTTGAGTGGTAGGCAGTTACACGTCGTTTACACTGCCGGATTAACATTTATGAAGGTCCTGGCGCACTGAGGCCCCCTCTACATTATAAAATTTAAAAGGTACTTGGAAATATGTGCAAGAAGATATTCCATCAGACGAATGGATCGAGTTGGATCAAAGGCACAAAGTACAATTTCTCTTGGTATCGATGAAAGTCAAATTTTTCGTGTGTACAAATGTGAATCAGCAAACGAAATGTGGAAAGAACTGCAAAAGTACATGTACATTCAAATTTATGTTTCAATTCAGAGCCAAATGTATTAAATAAATACACAGTTGAAAGTTCTCAACTATATATTCTTAAGTAAGTAAAACAAAAATCATAGGCATACAGGTTACAGAATACTGTACAGTATGATTTACCGATGGTCTTCTATAACAAACAACTCAACAGAGTCAACAGCCAAGGGCGGATCCAGGGGGGGGGGGGCCAGTCCGGCCATGACCCCCTCGTATTTTGCTAATATACTTTGGCCCCCCTCGTCAAAATCAAATTTAAAAAATTAAAAAGTTTATTTAATGATATCTAAGTTAGTACAAATATATGTTAAATTTGCTAATGTTTTATTATTTTATTGCTGTTTTATATCGTTGCTAATGTTAAATTTGCTTATGTTTTATAATTGAATAGCTGATTTATCGTCTTGTCTAGTTGAGTTCTAGCTAGCCACCATCGTATTTCTTGTTAATAAATTCATGATATAATCATTTATTTGTATATTTATCCATAAAAATCTTAAGTTTTCTCAAAAATACGACTTCTGAAAGCCGATAGATATTAAGATGTCAAGTAAATTAAGTGGACCTCCATTGAAACGGTTGAAGAAAATGAAGCATACGGAGTTACAATTCGGATTCGCATATGAAGATTGGTGTTCAAAGGAGGAGGGGATCTTAACTCCGACCATCTTCTGCGATACAAGTGGCTTGCTGTTTCAAAATGTCCTGATAAAGCTGGAGCCTGGTGCGCTGTTTGTGTACTATTCTCTGTGTCTGATTCGTGCCATGGTCAACGAATGGGCGAACTTGTAACCCGTCCCCTAACGAATTTTTCAGATTTGACTGGCAAAAATGGTGTATTGGATCTTCACGAACAGTCTAGTTTTCATACTGCAAATGCAGCCAGAGCACTTGAATAATCAGTTTCTCAAGCTAAAGACCCTACAACACATGTTGATGCTCAAGTTAACTCGCAAAAGACAGCCCAAGTGTTGCAGAACAGGAAAGCTCTTGCATCTATTTTTGAGACAATTAAATTTGCCGCAATTCAGAATTGTAAATTTATTTTCTTAGATATCACATGAGAAAATCTTTGAAAGATATTGCTGATTTTTAACTAAATAAAATTGTTCCAAATTTTAAACATGTAAATGCTAATTTGACCCCCTCTACAGTCATCAGAGTCAAGTTGTCCCCCCCTCAAAAAGGTTCTAGATCCGCCAGTGTCAACAGCTACAATTCACAATGATCTTTTCCTACAATTAGCTGACCTAAACGTGTCAATAATTGCGAAAAAATTCCAACTCCTGAAGTACATCACTTTCAATGTTCAAGAGAGATAGGTTGTTTAGTCTCTTTTGAGTTTGTGTTGACCTCAGAACAGATTTGATGAAGCCACGAATCACTTCATCCAACTTTTACTCACTTGTGGGCCCATTTAGGTACCTACCCACACCCCTTGCAGATGCTGGTGACGCCGGCGGGATTCGAACCGTCGACTCTCAGGTCCACAGGCGAATGCCCTACCGCTATACAACCAGCGCCCGCCTTTGAGTAGGCTTTGATTTGCTTGTCCAGGTCGAGAAAAAGGGAGTCAATAATCACCAGGAAAGTGGATATTCTGAATTTTTCAGAGCAAGACATAGTGACACCTTCAGCACTTAGGTCATCTGCTGTTTGTCTGAAGTACTCTTTTCGTTTCTCGGTGAACTGTACAGTTCCAGATAGTTTCTTTCCTAGTTCAACAAACTCATCAAACTTGTTTTTTTTTGTAGCATAAGGACAAACTCACTACCCATGGACTCTTTACCCGCTGGTATACCTGTTACCAGTCAATTATTTAACTTTACTAGAACACACTAAGCATCTGCGTCCCGATATCGTTATCTCGAATTCAATCGAGATTTCAAAACGATACGGGAGATCCCGTATCGCCATTGAAACGATACAGACTGCGGTAGAAGTCTCGTATCGAAATAAAATAGCGAGACTTAAATTTGGTTCTCGTATAAAGTCCCGAAACAACAACCGAGATTTTTTTTTAATATTTTCCAATAAATAACGAAAGTCATACATATTTAATTAACGATTGTCACAACTGTGAATATTTGCAATTGATTTCATCAACATTGATTAATTAATCTACCTATTGACAGAAGTTTATAACTATTATCATCCCCACTTTAAATTCGGTTTTCCTGACAGCCTGTAGCCCATTATTTACTATTTTTAGTCTGGGAACCGGCAGCATATTTCAATATATATATATATATATATATATATATATATATATATATATATATATATATATATATATATATATATATATATATATATATATATATATATATATATATATATATATTCTTTTAAACAGGCTCTATTAAACACAATTGACCACTTAACATTAGCCATCTTTCTTAGCAAGTTTTTAAAGCTCTTTTCATCCATTTGAAACGACGAGACATATATTGAAGAATTTATTGGTTAAAATAGTTAAATGATAAAACGATCAGGGTTAAATGGACAGTTTCAGCTATAAAAAGCCATCTTCAGAACCCTATGTTAAACAATAAATTAAATATTAAATATTATAAAAGTTTAAAGGGAAGAGTTAAAAATCAGAAATACTTAGGCTTAGACGGAGACATTTAATTAGAGCTAGGCTGAATCAGTTTTCAGTTAATAAATTAATATTGATAGATGGAACACATTGAAATTTAGGTTAAAAAAAAACAGAAGGAAAAAAAAAAGCGACTACATTAAATGAGTTACAAGAGCGAAACTCACTTTGAAATTAAATAGAGTTCGAGGAAAAGTAGCCCAACAAAATCGATGATATTTTTTCAATAATTTAGAACTAAATAAGTAATTAAAACACATGAAAGACAAGTTAAAACACGTTAAACGCTCGATAGGTGAAAAACGTAACCATACAGAGCGGCGTTGTACGACTTGTGAACAACACAAAGAACGACAAGCACGGGCACAAAAATATTGGCAGTAACATAATCTAAGACAAGGCTATTGTATACGGTCGGACGACAATTAGCGCCGTCGCCGCTTATTAATATTATCATTGTAAGTGAGATGCTCAAAAGTAGTATTCGAACCACTGAGCCCCGCACCATCCTCGCATCCGAATATCTTCTTGCACATATTTCCAAGTACCTCTCTGATGACCAGCATCTTATCTTTAAATTTCTACGGCTGGTAATTAGTGTCATTTAACTAAGCTATAGAAAAACTTTGCCGAATTACCTTGGTCCATCGTATTGTCGCTGAGGTTGACTTAGCTAACTATTCCGTTGGAGCTTTTACTGAACGATAATTAAAAGTTTTATCGTAGAATTTATTGCTGGACTGGGCCCAGAACCTGTTAGATTAAAAGTCTTGGAAGCTTTATTGCACAACGAAATAAGTTCACAACTGCGCACGGCAAGGTCATCACATCAGCAAACGGAAACTACGAGCATAGACAAAACACAAAGATATCTATATATATAAAAATAAATGTTTGTATGTATGTATGTATGTATGTATGTATGTATATATATGTTATTCATGCATTGCTACACCATTCATCCGATCGTAATGACATTTTCACACAACCTTGAGAGTCAAGGGGAATCAAATATAGAGAAAAAAATTTGAAATCCGACACAAAATGAGCGGAGCGGAGCGGGTGAGCGAGCGGGAACTATAAATATATATATATATATATATATATATATATATATATATATATATATACGCGGAAAAGCGACCGGGAACGCGACGGGAACGGGAAAGCGGAGAAGGAAACGGGAGCGAGAGAGACAAACATTAGAAAAACCTCTAAAATCCCAGGGCAACGCCGGGTGCCCCCGCTAGTATATATATATATATATATATATATATATATATATAATAAGTCATTCCAATAAAATGTTTCGTAATATCTTGACATAAAAGATTTTGATTTTGAGTTATATGACCATAGTTCAATAGTTTTGAAACCATGAGTTGGGCTAACGATTAGTTACCCCTTGGGTGTCATTTGTCACAGCAAAAGTATTACTAACTAAAATTTATATGACCATCTTAATGTGTCTAATGGAAAACTTTTATCATTACAATTTTTATTTCAAGCTAATTTATCAAATTCAGAAAAACAATTTTGGAAGAGAACAAAAAACAACAATCATCAAAAAATAGAAAATAATTCATACGTCATGTTGATAGATCCCATAAACATCTTCCGTTGTAAAAATTTTAGTAGCCTGCTTAGTGAAACCTATTTGCTTTGCAAGTTCACAAAAACATCTGCAAAAAACCATTTGAAAACTAAATTTCTGTCCATGTACCTCTTTATTAATTACTAAATTAAAACAATGCTACACCAAACTTTACACACATATATACAAATATATTAGAGGTGTAGCGATTATCAGTATGTTATCGGAATTGACTGATTATCTGCTCTTCTGCCGACAATCGGTATCAGCCAATAATCAGTACTGGCAGATTAGTGTTGTTTTTAAACCCATTATACTAAAATTATCGCCGGTCTTGCTTGCAAACCTTGAAAGTGAAATTTAACTAAATTTCCATCTCCCCTAATACTATTTTTTGGAGATATACTTCAAACAACAGATACAATTTATGACTTCATAGAGATTATAATGTATCGGCCGGTTCGAACCTTGCCAGCGTCACCATCGTAACTCCCTTAAGCAAGGAGTTCACTCGCATTGCTAAAAGGGTAGGCGCCTTATATGGCTGCCTTTGCAAAAGAACCCTTTCTCGCCTTTGTGCAAGACTTCGTATTGTAAAAGGCGTGTGCTAAATCATAGTAAAAAAAAAAAGAATCAAAACATAGATGTTGTTTTTAATTATATATTTATAATTTTAATATTATATTTAATGTTGTGTAAAAATAAAGTTATTTCAACATGAATAGTGAAACTGTATCTTGCACACAATATGGCTAAAAAAATGCACACTGGCAAGTAATTAAAATAGAGTGCTACACATTTCACAATTATATCACAGTACAAAACAATGGTAATCACGGAGAAAAGCGTAATAAATTATTTTCGTGTATTTTTAAAACATTTTTTTATAAATTTTATACCAATAGAAAATAAAAAAAAATACTAATTTTTTATCAAAAAAGAATCTCTATAAATTAAAAGAAATAACGAAATTATTTGGAAAATACCGTCAGGCAGTGATAAAAGCTCGAGTACACAGGCTGACAACAAACTAAAAGTGAAGTAGAATATTTAATAAAAGTAAAATTAAATTGTATGATTTGTTTAAGATAAATTGGAAAAATATATTTTAAAAAAATTAATAGAAATTAAATTTTTTTAAATATAAAAAGTCTCCGTGGGCCGCATGAGAGGGCCTCGTGGGCCGCATTTGGCCTGCGGGCCGCAGTCCTAGATTTATTATGAAATAAGACATTGCGTTTATATATATATTTCATAAATTGGTCCTTCATTAAAATATGCAACATAAACCATAAAAATGAAAAATAAATAAAAAAATAAATATACATAATTTCCTATGTCTGTATGTATGTATATATGTTATCAATTTCGCATAATGTAGCTGTCAGACGTCAGAAAGGTCAGCACTTTATGAAAATATTATAGGGAGAGATAGGAAAAGAGAGAGGAACAGATAGGGAGATAAAAAAAATAGAGAGAAAAAGTGAATAAAAAAACAAAGTTTTTTTAAAAACACACTTTTATATAATCGATTATGTAGGCCACATTCTGTTACATAAACAACGAGCATATTAGCATAGAGAATAAATAGTTTGACGAAAATATCACAAATAATTAATAATAATTTAGTTTGATTTTGTTTTTCAAAACATAGATATAAAAAAAGATGGTGAAAAAAATGCAGTTCCTTTAAGCCGATTGCTCCGCTCAAGTTAATCTAGATAGATAATTTTTAAATTGAAAAAAAAATTCAAAAAATTTTCAAACAATCAATCAAGCAAGCAAGGCCGATAGTGAAGTTAATATAAGGAATTTAATAAATCCAAATAGAACACCTTCTATTGACTACAGGAACTGCTTCTTTTTTCTTCAGAGAAACACACTTAACATGATCGGCAAATTCCGTATACTTGTCTGTGGTTTTCAAGTTACATGTGTTTAAAAGAATACTCAAACCCTAAATAAAATAAACAAAGACAATAATAAAATAAAAATTTATATAGTTAGTTAAAATATATACAATAACTTACGAGCGGTTTCAAAGATGATATGAAATTTTTCCACATATGATCATCAAAAAATAAAGCATCATGAATCTGAAATAGGTATGGTTCTAAATAAACCATTTCATCATCCAATTTTGATATAAACTCAATAATTAGTTATTACTTTTATAAAATAAAAGCCTACAAAACAGAGAGATTTCATAAAACTAATAAAAAAAACATTTTGACCAAGTAAATAAAAAATGTGTATAGTAAAAGTCCTGAAGAGCGGACACCTTCGAGAAAGAGCAAAAGTGTCTGCTCTTTGTATCTGGCCGCTGCTCAGGACATGCTATTAAAAACTAGTCAATCAACCCCAAAAGCATATGAACCGCATAAATATAATATACGGCAGCAAAAAATAAGTAAACAAACAAAAACATATTTATTTGGCTACAAAAAACAAGTTTCAGCTATTGTTACCAGGCACTAGAAAAATTGCTAATTTTTGTCTGCCTAGTGGCGTGTTTTATTTTTAAAATTTCAACTTCGATTTCATCATCGGCAGAGTCAGATAATTTGTACAGCTCTACATTGCCTAAATAAATGGCAAGATCCATCAACTTTTTGACATTTACAAAAGCTGTTCTTTTAGTGAGAATTTTCACTGTCATCTATGGTAACAAATTCTTTCCACGAAAGAGAACACCACATGTTTTATTTAATGGTAAATTTCAGGGATGGGCTTTAAGCAAATTGGCAGTGTAAGGTCTATGTTGTTTCCAGGTTCAAAGCCACACCTCTTAAAGCATTTTGTGATGAACATTGACTTCATGCTGCCCCAAGCAAAATCGACCCTTTTGATTGCATGCAGCAAATTGGCAGATTTTGTCTCAGAGCTTTTTTTGTGGGATAATCGCAACTGATCCCAGGACTACTGATCCCGGGACAACTGATCCCATGGACAACCGATCCCATGGACAACCGATCCCATAGACAACTGATCCCGTGGACAACTGATCCACGGACAACTAATCCCATAGACAACTGATCCCATATCTGCATCATGCTATGATATTTAACTGTTACTCTGCAAAATCGGAATGTTTTATATGTTATTTCACTCTATTTGTTATTGAAAGCTTTACATCACATAATGTGTTGTTCTGAAACAAATAAACTGAAATTTATATTAATGAAGAAATGATTCTGTCAACATTTTTAATATATTTTAATGTTTGGTTTTGCAATCAACAAACTGATATTTTATATTAACTAATAATTAAGAAATATTTCTGTCGCACTTGATTGAAATCAAACATCTGGAAAAGTTATTAGGCCTGTTTGCAGGCTGCCCACTAATGCTCGCATGAAGCGAGTATGTTTGGACCATATATATAGAATAGGTATATCGGCCTGCCTGTCGTTTAAGGTGGCTTTCAGCTATGCAGCCTAGAGTACCAAACCAAAGAACTGAGAGTTACAACCATATAGTAACTTAATCAAATATTTTTTAATAGAAAAAATAAATTTTTTATGTACAAAATAAATGTTTAACCTTATAAAAATTAGAAAATTTGTTTTTATAAAACTTCAGTAGACATTGAATTTCATTTGTGTCGATGTTCTATTTATGTCTATATAACGTTGCCTATATGTTATCGGTAAATTAATGGTCCAAATCGACTTAGTCGAAAAAGGACTTTAAATAAATAAAACAATAAAAAAATCGGTAAATTAGAATTAGATATTTTTCATGTCGGATATCGCGTTATATTGCAGTAAAGCTCATATCAACTAGTTCAAAGGAAACAAAAATAGATTTTAAACTAGGTGAAGGATCCTAACAGAAGACTCTAAATTGGTTTTGGAGGCCATCTTGGCATCATACTCAAAACTGGCTCATCTCTGATATACCTATTCAATATATATGGTTTGGACAATGTAGTGATGGTCTTTGTCCATCGAGCTTGTCACTTTCATTTCGCCTTTGTATACAAGATATTTTTCTCCTTATACTGGCTGATTTTTAATTATCATGTCTCCATTTGGTGACTCTCAGCGAAACGGATGCAAGTCGCACTATGAAGGATTCTAATCAAATCAAATCAATCAAATTTATTTAACGCCAATGTCGTAAACGAATCTGAGGCGGGTGAACATGAGATGAGCTGACTAATTTAACTGGAAAAGATGAGTTTTTAAAGTACGTTTAAAGAGGGAAAGAGATGAAGCAGATTTGATATGGGAAAGAAGTGAGTTCCAAACCAGAAGAGCCGCAGCACGGAAAGCTCGTGCACCAAACTAAGTGTGTGAAAATTGGCGTTGAAGAAGGAATTGAGTTGAAGAGCGGAGCTGACAGGAGGGAGTGTATGGGTGTAGCAAGTTAGAGAGATATCTGGGAGTGGAGGTTGAAGCAGCCTTGAATGCTATTGTAGCAATTTTAAATTTGATTCTTTTATCCGCTGGTAACCAGTGGAGTTGATTCAGTAAGGAAGCAGAGTGAACTGACCTGTCCGCCTGTAGAATGACATGTGCAAGAGTATTTTGAATTTTTTGGAGTACTTTGATTGAAGATTTGGGAGCACCATAGAAGATCGAGTTGGCATAATCAAGCCGCGAGCTGACCAGAGCGTGGCCAATGAGGCTGGCAGTCGTAAGTCCAGTGTGTGACGGATATGGCGAAGAGCTTTAATGTGAAAGTAACAAGACTTGGAGATGAGTTTGACGTGATTGTGAAAGGTGAGAGAACTGTCTAGAGTGGCACCAAGAAGCTTGATATGACTTGCTAAAGGAACGGTTGAATTGTCAACCTTGATGCAAGAAACTGACGATAAGGATTTGTTGCGTTTATAAGTGCCTAAGAGTATTGTGTTAGACTTACTGGGATTTAAAGCGAGGCCATTGCGGGAGAACCACAACGCAAGGTTTGAAAGAGCTGTTTCGAGAAGGTGTAAGTTGGCGGTAGCACCAGGACGGGAAATGCCAATGTAAAGTTGAGTGTCGTCTGCATACTGTTGTTGGTAAACTCCAAGGTGCGAGGTCATTGATGCCACAGGTGAAATATAAATGGTGAAGAGGAGTGGGCCTAAGACAGAGCCTTGAGGAACACCGGAAAGACACGTTTCAGGGGATGATTGATGATGACCAACTTTGACGTACTGGCAACGACCAGTAATGTACGATGATAGCCAATTCAGAGCAGCGCCTGAAAATCCAAATGAGTTAGTAAGACGATTAATAAGTATATTGTGATCAATTGTATCGAATGCTGAACTAAGGTCAAGGGAGACTAAGAGTGTGGATTTTCCAGTGTCGGCAGAGTGAAAAACATTGTCAAGGGCAAGTAAGGGAGCTGTCTCAGTTGAATGATTTGATCGATAAGCTGACTGATAAGGGTTGAAATTTGGAGAAGATGTAACATGTAGTTAAACACGAGAGAGGAATAAGCGTTCAAGTATTTTAGAGATGTTGTTGAGATTAGATATTGGACGGTAGTTGGAAAAATCTAAATTGTCTAGAGTAGGTTTTTTTAGTATAGGTGTTACTTGTGCTTGTTTGAAAGATGCTGGAAAGATACCCTCGGTGAATGACAGATTGGCAAGCCTGGCAATGAGCTCTGAAAAAACTGATGAGAACGATTTGATTATTGATGTTGGAATGTAATCCAAGTCGGATGATTTGTCGGGAAGGGAAGAGAGGAGTTTTGCGACTTCAGAAGAAGATAAGGAAGCTGGTAAGGAAGATAAATACTGGTTGCTAATAGGATCAGGAGGTAGAGAAGTGAATATAGATGACTTATTGAGAGTTATTGATTTTCTCAAGTCAGTAATTTTGTTTACAAAATATTTAGAAAAGTCATCACATTGTCTGGTGTCAAAATCAATCACAGAACTTTTTGGATCAGTCGAGTGAAGAAGTTTCTTGATTTTTGACCAACGCTGCTTTGGATTAATACAGGATTCGATCTCTCGACGGCAGTGTTCTTGACGAGAGCTGTTGATGAGCCGACAGGAGGTACGATAAGTTGCACGATCAGACTCGTCTTGAGTCCGAAGCCAGATTTGTTCAAGATGATGTCTCTCTCTCTTTGCTGATATTGCGGCAGGAGAAAGCCATTTAACGATCGGTTTACTTGCTCGCTTGCGAGTTAACTTGAGAGAAAGAAATATATTGAGTTTGGCTGTGATGACATTTTTAAGTTGTGTGGCGAAATCGTCCGTAGTGGAGGCTGGGTTAATAAAGAGAGATGATTGTCTAAGTGATGATCGAGTCTTTTGAAGTCGCTATAGACGAACTCCTTGACAGGTGTTGGTGGCAGTCGAGATCGGACTGAGGTGACTAGGAGACGATGGTCAGACAACGAGCAGTAGTTGTAATAGCGGACTTCACCGTTGAGTAGATTTGAGTCAGATGTTGCGATGATGTCTAGCAGGTTGTGGTCACGTGTTGGTTGGCTAACTATCTGCTTGAAGTTGAGTTTCGTCAGAATGTCATCAAGACCACGGCCAACCAGACCGTTTGCTCCTGGACAATTGAGGTCTCCACAGAGTAGTAGACTGTATTTGCTGTCGACGATGATACGGGTGAGAAAAGTTTCTAGCTCCTGGAAGAAGAAGGCAAGCGGCAGTGAAGTAGGTTGATAGATGTTGATGAGTAAGATTGGCGGTTTAGATTGTATAATAACGGATTGTGCTTCAAAAGATACGGGAGTAAAGTGCACATCGAACGTGCGGAGCTTAAGGATATCTCGATAGATCAGAGCGAGCCCGCCACCTCGTTGTGGTCCGCCAGGAACAAACGTTCGATGGACGTGTAGTACGTCGAAACCAGGTGGAGCGATATCTAACTTGATGGCAGGCGGTGAATCTGTTGTGATCCAAGTTTCTTGGAGGGCCAGAAGATCAAGTTGGTGATCGTTAATTAGGTCGTGTATAGAGGCAGCTTTGCGGACTGCCGAACGAATGTTAAAACATCCAAATGTGAAAACCTTGTTGTTGTTGATTGACCTGACATTAAGTGGGCCGAAGTTAGCTCTCCTCGTGATGTGACATGAACTTGTGTTTTCAGAACTGATATTGGAATTGACATCTATGGATGTAATTGAAAATGGAAATAGTTTCGGGTAGTTGCTGTTTCGTTTACATATTGGTAGCCATAGTTGCAAGGAGAACAAGATTTTGCGCAGTCAACGATGAATGGGAGGGGCTGCTTGTCGGAATTTGAGAAGAGCATCACGTGTGAAAGTAGTTCGTTGACTCATGGCCTGACAACTCGTGTGTGCATTGCTCATGAATAATTGAGTAGTAGTCAAGTCAAGCAGCAATGGAACTCTATTTCACAATATTAAAACGCAAAATTGCCCATAAAGACAACTGTGACTGTGACTAGATACAGTGAGTTTAATCAGTAAGACGTGCCTGTTTAAAGTCATTTTGAACGTCGCAAAAAACGCCGTAAGCAATAGCGTATTTGTATCCATGGTGATAGTTAAATTTTTAAATGACGCTAAAACACTATTAAAAACGCAAAGTTGTCCACAAAAGCAACTGTCATTCGATGCATTAAGTTAATTTCGGTTAAATCATGCTAGTTTAAGACTGAAAAAAATTCCAGAAGTCAGCTAAAAAGTCAAAATTAGACGAAGCTCAACGCATGCTACACGCCGAAGCGCCGCCATCTTCGAAGTGGGCCCCGCCCTTACGTGAGCCCCCATCTTAAGTGGGTCCCAATCTTAAGTGGGCCCCCGCACTTATGTGGGCCCCCGCACTTAAGTGGGTCCCAATCTTAAGTGGGTCCACGGCACCTAAATGGGCCCCTCCTGACCTTTAAGTGGCCTTTCCAGGACTTTTCAGTGGTTTTCCCGACACTAAAATGGACCCCCGCACTTATGTGGGCTCTCTGCCCTTGAGTGGTTCACCGCAATTAAGTGGGTTCCCCGCACTTGAATGGTTCCCCGCACATAAGTGGCTCCCACCCCCGTTTTCACGTGAGCCACCACACTTAATTGATCTCTCGCTCTTTAGTAGGCCCCCCGCACTTACATACATACATACATACATACAAACATTCATTTTTATATATATAGATGTATATATATATATATATATATATATATATATATATATATATATATATATATATAAATGAGCGGTAACGGGAACGGAAAAGCAACTGAGAGCGAAAGAACGAGCAGGAAAGCGACCGGGAACGAGGAAGCAACCGGGAACGGGAGAGCAAGCAGGAACGGGAAAGCGACCAGGAACGGGAAAGCAGGCGGTGAAGGAAAACGGGAGCAAGAGAGACAAGCATTCTAAGAAACCTCTAAAACCCCGGGCAACCAAGCGACCAAGATCGAAAGAGCTAGCGGGAAAAAGAAAGTGACCGGGAAGCGGGAAAGCGATCGGAAGCGGGAAGGTGACCGGCAACAGGAAGGCGACCGGCAACATGCGACCGGGAGCGGGAAGGCTCCCGGGAACGCAAAGAGACTAGGAACGGAAGAGCAAGCAGAAAAGGGAAAACAAGCAGGGAAGGAAACGGCAGGAAAAGAGACAAGCATTATAAAAACCTCTAAAAACCCCGGGCAATGCCGGGTACATCGCCAGTCTCTTATTAAAATCTATAGAGGTCTTACCACCCTTCAGTACAGCATTTCAAACATCAGCTTTTTCAGTCATGTGTTTGACTCAATAGTAGCTTTCCTTTCTCGGTTGCCAGATTTTCTCTATACTGCCCCAGATAAGACTCTTTCTGGCACTTCAGCAAGTTCAACAGTTAACGTTTTCATTCCAACATCAAGGTCGGGTCTGCCGTCTAATACCTTTTGTAACCCCACAAACCGCTACTGCATTCTCAAGTAAGCACACCTTCAAATCATTTCTGACACTCTCAACATCACCAAGATCATTCATTACCAAGATCATTCATTACCACAGCAGCTTTAGCTTGCACTCTTTTCTTGAAGATACATTCAGTCCCTTTCAGCTTCATATATATTTTTAGCAATAGAGCAATTGCTGTAATAAGACATGCTCTGTTAAATATTATAGACCACTTGCAATACCTTTCTTTCTTGCACTGTTATTCATTTCTCTCAAAATCCATTATAAATTATTTGTTTTTACTAGATGTTATTAATAACAAGGGCTGACTGGCCAATTTCAGCCAACAGCTCTAGTGTGGATATGAAGCATTACGTCAATAATTGATACAACTGAGCATTTGTGAAACATGAGTAAAGTTGGGAGATCATATAAGTAGATATGCTAACAATCAACAATTGTCAGACACAAGTGAAACTTCGATTTTTAAAATCCTTTAAAATCCTTTTTAATTTTTTACCCTGGCTTCCTTGTGAAATTGTGCAGAAATTCAATAATTTATAGTGCATTTAGTTCTAACAGACATCAGAAGAAATACATATGTTGATATAACTTATAAACATCACAAAACAACGCATAGATTTTTTTAGCAGGGTGTGAATATCTCAAAATTATTTTTTGGTCCTAACGAGTCTATGGACCAAGTTTCAGATCGATTGGAAGAGGGGAAATGGGTTTGTGTTCAATCAATCAATCAGACAGAAAGGTGAAGTTAATATAAAGGATTAAAAAATATAACATTAAATAAAAATAGAAGTTCTTACTTTTGTATCTTGAGTGAGATTCAGAACCTGGCATATTGCTCCCAATTCTACAATAAAAAAATTCAAATTTATAAACTTGCAGACTTTATATAACCTTGTAAAACATCTAACCATTTCTTCTTATCTTGCTAAAACTCATTGAAATATCAGTGGTATTTGGGCTTGTACAGGAGTTTGACTTTTTCAAGCCAATTTTCTGTTTTGCATTAGACAAGAAGAAAACTTTCTCGGCAGAAGGGTTGGGCCAAGATAATATCCCTTTTTTATCTATGCAACAGAATGACTGCAAACAGCAGCATAAAAAATTGTCAAATAAACTCAGTAAGACCTTTATGATTAAGACATTTATGAACATACAGTAAGGTTACCGAGTGTTTGAACAATGTTAGTTGTTCTAGGCAAATTATTTGAATCCCCGGCAATTATCTTGAAGAACTTATTTGCTACTTCCAAAAAGAAATGAAACTTGCATATCAAAGATGTCTTCAAATGAAGATATAACAATAAATTAATGGTAATATGATTAAATGGCACACACACACAAAAACAAACATTAGCAAAGCTGGGGTAATCTTGAGATTTTTTCAAGTGTTCAAACCCTATTAAAACCCTTGCTGACCCAAAGAAATTTAAAATTCTCCAGATAATTGGAAATGAAAGTGCAAGTAAAGGAAACACTGACTGAACCTAAATCAAATCAAATAAGAAACAAAAATACCATGAAAAAAAATAGTTTTTATAATAAAGGAATATAGGAAGAAACTCACTTCCAAAATAATAACCATATCCACCAAAGAACCAACTTCATCATAAAATAAGAAATATCTCAACACATTAATTATCATCATGACACCCTGAAAACAATCAACATACATAATTTCCTATGTCCGTATGTATGTATGTATGTATGTATGTATGTTAGCAATTTTGCATAGCGAGGCGGCCGCAGTGGTCAGCAATCAGCAGTTGGCAAAATTCGTGCGTGCAGGCATATAATAAGTTATTATGCAACTATACACTGTCAGCCCTAAAGATCAAAAGAGGTGACGCTGCAATCCAAATATAATAAACAATGAAATTTTTTTAAAAATCTGTAATTTTGACGGGCTATCTCTAGTAATCATTTAATATATAATCTATTTTTTGTAAGCAAAGCTCACAGCAATTATATGAAAGTAAAAATTTGAATGAAGAATATTGTGATATAATAATAGCTATAGGTGAAGAAGACAATGAGAAAACAGAAGTCGTTGAACATAGAATTTGAGCAGGTAATACAGAACCCATATGCCAATTACCACAGGAGTTATTGAGCTATTCAATAGTCCATGGAATTTACCCTGAACAGTCTGATGGAAAGAAATTGATTAAAACAGGACTGGATTAGTTGCGACTTAAGCTCTCAAATGCAAAATGGAACCTGGATGTATGGACAATGCTGGTCGTTTGGAATCTCCAGAAGTGTGTGCTATACAGTCCATTAACAGATGACTGAAGGGAAATTCATCACCTCAAGGTATTGGTTGTATGGAAAGGCGATCCTTTTTCTTAATGGGAGCTCTTAATTGACATGTCTCAGGACTCGCAAAATGCTTTCATGCATATAAGCTGCAGTGAAGACTTCAAATATGAAATGGAAACTCAGATATTGTCTTCTGCGGAGTGGAGGGATCAACAAGTCCGGACGAAGTGTAGTCGGTAGATGATGATGATATAAATATATATATATATATATATATATATATATCTTTTAGACATGCTCTAAGAAATACAACTCGTTATTTGGCAGAAACAACTTTTCGAGCCAAATTCTCGACCTTTCGGTATAAAACTCGCTGTTCGAGACTACACATAGTCAAAAACTTTTCCGTTAAATTTTTATTGTCAGACCGACGGACCGTTTCAACTAAATCAGCCATCATTAAGGTCAAAAGTAAAACGAGAAAAGTAATCAAACAGAAGGAACCAAAATTGCCAAAGAATTAGCACACCAACAAAAGAGTAAACAATCCACCTGTCAAATCAAGAGAATATAAGACTCAACAAAAAAACATAAGTAAAACAAAAATTCCATGATGTTTACGACAGGAATCATAAACTAATGTAATCAGAGACTATAACATTTATACTATTGGAAAACACCATCAATTTTTGTGCTTTCGCTGTGTAATATTAGAAGAAACCAGAATTTCCTCAGATACATTACAATGAGATTCATCAGGAACAGCCGAGTTAGGTATTGTGGTAATTCCGAGCGTGGCTAAAAATAGCATCAGCGATGTGCCGAACGACGATATCGATGTGCATGTAAGAGAGCTACTAAAAATATTTAACGAATTGTTAAGCCGGAAGGGGCAAGATTAAAAAATTAAAAAGTTATTATAATAATAATAAACTATTACGTACGGCTTGAGCAGCTAAAAGTGCATTCAGGTGGCGGCGCGCAACCGATCGACACGAGTAAACAAACTTCCGAAAATTAATGTTCAAAAACTCAAAAAAAAACGGACGAATGTCGAGAAAGCGACAAATGTAACGTCGTAGGCAATAGGAAACTGAAAGAAATTTTAAATTAAACGAGGCATTGCTGCTATAGATTATGTTACCAATTTAATAACGGGCTAAATAAACAGGCGCCACTGGCATCGAAGAACAACTGATTTTTTCATAATGTTTGTCTGTTCTGTAGCTTAAACAGCAAACCATGCCGCACGGGACCCGTTCGGAATAGAGACGGGTTTTCCTGTTTAGCCCAGCTCGCTAAGATTGGCAGATATTCAAAAATAATTTATAATGGGATTTTAAAAAAATCTTCATTTTTGACAGGCTACCTATAGTATATATATATATATATATATCTATATATATATATATATATATATATAATATATATATATATATTTATATATATATATATATATATATATGTATATATATATGTATATATTTATATATGTATATATATATATATATGTATGTATATATATATATATATATATATATGTATATATATATGTATATATTTATATATGTATATATATATATATGTATGTATATATATATATATATATACACATACATATATATATACATACATATATATATATATATATATGCATCTTAAATTAAAGAGAACAACATTTAATTAATAAATAAGCTGACCACAATAGCAGGAATGAGTTTCCTTTCACAAATCTGGAAATAAATATGGAATAATTCTTTGTCCAGTGTGCCACATGGTCTCAAGCTTGATTTTTCCAAAAATGTTCTAAGCAATTTTAAATTTGATTTCAATAGTACATCAATATATAGTACATCAATTACTTAAAAAATTAATTTAAAGATCATCTAACAATACATATAAAAATAAAGGTGTGGTTGCAGAGGCGTAACTTGGGTATGGCAGGCATGGCACGTGCCATGGGCGCCAACTGATGGGGGCGCGAAAAGGGCCTAACGTATAAATACGCAAATGAAAATTTAAAAAATATTTTTATAGATATAAATATGTGCATTAAAAAACTGCGTAGGAAAAAGCACGCATTCGTTTTTCGAATAAATAGTGGAAGTTCTCCAGAACATAATGGACGATGAAAGCGCGACTAGTGAAACTAAAAGCGACGCAAAGCAACTCTATAATCGAATATTAACATATGACTTTCTAACGTTGCTAGGTTTTGGAACAAGATCTGAATTCGTATTGACTGTGTTCAAAAGAGTTTGCAGGACCCTAGAATGAACTTTCATGAAGCAGCTTTAGATTTAAAAGCTCTCCAAAATTATTTCCATGATGAAAGAGAAGTGTTAGTTAGTGACTCACTGAAAGAAGGAATTCGAATTTTCAATGAATAGGACATTGAATTTGAAACACGTCAAAAAAGAAAGAAAAGAATGGATGGCGAAACATCGAGAGATGTTGGTTTATCAGCTAAAGAAGAAATGGAAAGAGTTATTAAAGGGACTGTCGACCGTCTATTCAATGAATTAAAAAGTAAAAGCGTTCGTTTACAAGAAATTGATGAAAAATTTGGATTTCTTCTTGATATGGAAGGGTTGTGTTTTAAAACCGAAACAAGCTACTTGAAAGAACGTTGTGAAAAATTTGGAGAAGCCTACGTTGTGATGTGGATGGGCAAGAATTATCTGAAGAAATTTGAAATTTTAGAACGCTGCTAACAAGCCGTACTGAAAAAATTTCAAGCCCCGAACAATTAATTAATTTTATAGTTCAGTATGGAGATGAAAACGCTTTTCCCAATAGCCGTATAGCATTGCAAATATTACTGACAATCGCGGTTTCTATTGCCAGTTACGAAAGATCATTTACCAAATTAAAATTCATACTTTCGTATTTGAGAGCCTTGATGGCCCAAAGTCGATTAAGTGATGAACGAGAAATGACTGAAGAAATTGACTTTGATATATAATTAAACAATGTGCGTGAGCTGAAGCGAGGAAGATAAATTTGTAATAAAGTGTCAATAGATTTAACTTGTGTGAATTTTTTACCCAATTCTAAAGTAGCTTTTTAGAAAATAAAACGTAAGTAACCTATCGTCGGAGAGGGGCGCAAGATCGGTGCTTGCCATAGGCGCTATTTACCCTAGGTACGCCACTGTGTGTTTGTGTGTGTATCCTTTATGCATTGCTACACCATTCAACCGATCGTAATGACATTTTCACACACAACATATAAAGTCAATAGAGGAAGGTTTGTGAGGAAAAAAATTGAGATCGGTCAAAGGGGATGACCACGGGGGCTCTTTATCTGTTCCCCATAGCTTTGTAACTTTAATAAACAAAACAAATAATATATTTCACAACTTATATATATATATATATATATATATATATATATATATATATATATATATATATATATATATAAAAGGCAAATGGGTGGACTTTGTTCTAAGTAACTGCAATAACCATTGAACTATTAAGCACGAAATTTTTTATGGTGAATATTTGGCTCCTAGAAGAATTTTCAGTCTAAAGGAAAAAATGTTTTATAACTTATTTAAAAATTTCATTTTCTGTTCAACTAATTTTCTATGCTAATGTTTTATATCGATCGTTGTTTTCATATCGCCGTTTTTCGAGTCTTTTCGTTCCACGTTCCACGTTTGGTTATTGTTACTCTGATTCTAAGAAGGTAAGTTATTTATTTATTTGTTTTTCATAAAATTGTTTGTTGTTTAACGCCTTCGTTTATTCCGCGTGATTGCATATATCAATATTGGTATACTTTCGCCATTAGCCTTCGTTTCATTCTGCGTGATTGCATATATCATTATCGCTATACTTTCTCCTTTAGTCGTTTATTCATTTATCAATTTTTATGATATTCTTTATATATATAGATATCGCTTTTTCTAACTTATTATTATTCAATTTTTTATACCATTGAATGTTTCAGTATGCCTCCTAATAAAAAGATTGATCTTGGAAGTAGGACTTCAAAAGCTAAAGATATGGCTGATTCAAGGTTAAATGAATCTCTTGATGAAAGACAGATTAGGTTGGACACTGAAAATTTCAGGTGAGTTATTTTATTTTAATAATTATTTTAGGTATATTTTACTGGCATTTTTTTTAATATTTCACTGATGGTATCATTTTCAGCTTTAATTTATTTTTGTTTCCATTAAAACAGAGCTGCCTCATCACTTGCTCATGAAACAGAAGAAGAGCGTAGTTCAAGACTTCAAATTAAAAGGAAGAGGTATTTCTATTACACAACTAAATTTCAAATACTCACTATCACCATCACCAGTTATGAGATTTATTATTTTATTTTTACAACTATATATGTAAGATAACCATTCACGAAATTCTTTTTTTTAAGATATGCTGCTACCAATGGTTGAAATATTTTTAAAACTATATATGTAAGACAACCATTAAACTATTTATTCTTTTCTTTAAGATATGCTGCTGCCAAAGCTCAAGAAACAAAAGATGACGCATTAGCCAGATTGGAGCACCGAAGAAATAGCTATGCTATCGCCAGATCTAGAAAATTAAATGAGTATATTCGATTGGGATTTCAGTACAATCCAGTTTTGAACTATCATGAGTATCCCATTATCCAAATTGGTAAAATGGATGTGGTCTGTGGTTTTTGCTCAGCTCTAAAGTGGAAAGGAGAGCCTCCTGGTCTGTGCTGCAACAATGGCAAGGTATCGTTGCCTCTTCTTCAGTCACCAATGGAACCACTTCATTCTATAATGGCTAGGGATAATCCTCTATCCAAGCATTTCCTCAATAACATCAGAAAGTACAATTCTTGCTTCTTAAATCTTTTGGCGCTACTCGAGAAATCAAAGATGGAGGTTTCATGCCCACTTTTAAGGTTCAGGGACAAATCTATCACCATATTGGCTCTTTGTTACCAAGTGGTGACGCTCAACCACAGTTTTTACAGATTTATTTCATGGGAGACTCTCACTCTGAAGCAAATCAAAGATGTGCCGTCATACCAACCACAAAATTAAATATTGTTCAACAACTTCAAGATTTCTTGCATCAGCACAATATTTACATCACACTCTTTAAAACAGCCCTGGAACGCATGCCAATGGATGATTGCAAGGTCGTTATTCGAGCTGATAAAACTCCTCATGGTGAACATCAGCGCCGTTTCAATGCTCCAACTTTCGATGAAGTCGCTATTGTGATTTCGGGAAATGAGTTTGAAAAGCGTGACATTGTTCTGCAAAAGCGAAACAATGGCCTTCAACAAGTTGCTGAAACCCACCGATCATATGATGCTATGCAGTACCCTTTAATGTTTTGGCAAGGTGAAGACGGATATTACTTTGGAATCCCACAAATGGATCCTAAAACTGGGGCTGCTTCTATCAACAAAAAAGTTTCAGCAATGGATTTTTATGCTTACCGTCTTATGTTAAGAAGAGGAGTGGAAAACCATATTGTAAAATGTGGACAACTTTATCACCAGTTTGTCGTAGACATGTATGCCAAGATAGAAAGTGAACGACTCCCGTACATAACACTCAATAAAAAAAAATTGCGTTCTGAGGAGTACGTTCATTTGAGAGATGCCATAACCACTGATGCCAATCCAAACGACTCAGGTAATATTATTTTTTTTAAACAAATTTAATTGATATTTATTTAAACTTCATCACTTTTTTGTTTTACATTTTTTTTAAACAAATTTAACTGATATTTATTTAAACTTCATCATTTTTTTTTACATTTTTTTTTAAACAAATTTAACTGATATTTTTTTAAAATTCATCACTTTTTTGTTTTACATTTTTTAAAAAAAAATTTAACTGATATTTATTTAAACTTCATCACTTTTTTGTTTTACATTTCAGGAAAAATTGTCATACTTCCTTCCTCAGTAACTGGAAGTCCACGATACATGCATGAGTACACACAAGATGCGATGACATACGTTCGACCATCAAAGTTATATTCATTTCAAGTTTACATAGAGAAAATACAACATAAGTACACGGGCAACGCCGGGTTGCCCAGCTAGTATATATATATATATATATGTATGTATGTATGTATATATATATATATATATATATATATTAGGGCTGTGCCGGTATATCGGCATGCTGTCCGTTTTTGGCAATACTGGCAAATACAGGTTCCGCCGGTATGAAGGGTGCCGGTATTGAACAATCGGCACCTCATGCATAAAAGACAAAAAAGATAAAGACCTACAGCACAGCAGTGCAATTTACCTGTATGTCCATTTTTTATATACTTCAATTACGGACAACGGTTCTTAGCAATGGCATAGCACTAACAGTCTAGCACCGTTCCACTTCGTTAACTGAACCATGACTAATTGTAGTTTAATTTAATCGTATGAGCTGGCGACCGACCGCGGACGGTAACACTAACGCACTTTCAAACACTGTTTCTAGCCATTTTCAGGCTTCTTTATTATACCGGTACCGGTAGTACCAGTATTTGGCCCGGAAATTCCGGTACCGGCAGAAGAAAACCATACCGGCACAGCCCTGATATATATATATATTCTTTAATGCACGCTCCATTAAATATTACTGCCCATTTGGCGTTAATTAATTTTCTTGCCAAATTCTCAACGTTGCGAAACGCGGGAGAAAAACGAATATTATCGGGTTTGTCAGTCATTTTATTTCAGAGGCTGACTGCAGTTTCGGAAGAAATCCATCATCAGAGCCGAAAAATAAAACAACTTAAAACAGAAATCAGAACAGAAAATCAGCAAACTGACGCAAGCGAATGAAAATAAACAAAAGGTGAATGAGGCCAGGTAAAGATAGTAAGTATGATGGTAAGATAAGGTGAAAACAATTATGAATAAGATAGAATTATATTAAAAGTTGATTAATTATTTCGCAACGTTGAGAATTTGGCAAGAAAATTAATCAACGCCAAATGGGCAGTAATATTTAACGGAGCGTGCATTAAAGAAAATATAACGCCAAATTATGTTCATAATAAAATATATATATATATAAAAAGCTCGTGACGGTGTTTGTGTCCAAACTTCTCCGACGTTTGGTAGGTCTGAGGATAGGTACACAAAAAAATTATGGATCATAACGAGGTGAATTTATTCCAAGAAATGTTTGACGAAAAAATGATTGATTTTGTCTGTGATAGAAGTTTATTGTATGCATAACAGCAAAACCGTCACAACTATAAAGTGAAGTAATGGGAAATGAAGAGATTCATAGGGTTCTTGCTTTTTTCCAATTACCATATAATAAATAAAATAAATAAAACTTCCATGTGAAAGGATGTACTGGGAAAATGCAGATGACTGCAATGTGAAGGTTGTGACAAAGTCGCTCAGCTCGACTTGTTTCCGAGAAATCAAGCGAAATTTACATCTAGCAGACAATTCTTCAAAAGATGGCAATGACAAACTTTATAAGGTGCGTGAGTTCATAAAGAAATGAACCAAAATTTCATCAAATTTGGCTGCTTTTCTTACAAGCTATCAATAGATGAACAAATGGTTCCATACTTTGGCCGCCACAGCTGTAAAATGTACATGAAGGGGAAACCTGTGAGATTTGGATTCAAGGTATGGTGCTTATGTTCCAGTGAAGGTTATATGTTCAACTCTATTCTATATGTGGGAAAAGATGACTCTTTCGACAAGGAAATGCACAAAGCGATTTGCTGAGTTTATTGGAAAAAAAATGACCAAAACTGTCTCAAGTGGCAAGGATTATTTTGAGTGTGCCAGCAGCAAGCACCTCCTCTGAGAGAGCATTCTCTATGGGTGGGTTAACCATTAGTGATCGAAGAACTCAGCTAGGTGGAAAAACATTGATAGACTTTTATTTAGTCATGGACTTAAATAAATAAATAAATTTTATTGAATCATATTACGGTGTTATTGCAATTCTATATATCAACACGTAAGTTATAGTTGCATTGAAATGATGTACGGGAAAATAATGACTACTACAGAATTGATTAAAAATGGGGATGAACAGCGCGGGATGGATGGGGACGGGGATGAAAGATTGGAAGACTGCGGGGATGGTTGGGGATGGGGATGAAACACTGCGGGGATGGTTGGGGATGGGGATGACATTCGCGGGGATGGTTGGGGATGGGGACGAAAAGTCGTCCACGCGCACACCTCTAGTCTGAAGATTCACTGCAATGGAACCATGATGGTGGCCAGGAAAACTAGCTCTGACGATTTCCGGACACAAGAACGGTCAATTCAGATCACATGGTTGTGCACAATGTCGATAAGAAGCAGATGCGTTGTCGCTTCTGTAAAAGTATTACCGTCTACAGCTGTTCTAAATGTCAAGTTGGTCTTCACCCGAAATGTTTCGCAGAATTACATTCGGCTGTGGGCCAGTAAAAAGTTCGCTCAAGTGGTTAAGGTTGCGAAAACGTGACGTTCAATATAACTGGCTTTTAAAAACACTAATTTTTTTTCATTATCAATATATCATATTTGGTAAATAAAAGGTCAGAAAACGAAAAAAAATTTCAATTCTAACGTGTCCTTCTGGTAGTGACCATTAATGGGTTAAATATAGGGTGATTTTTAAAATTTGCTTACTAATGTTTAAAATAAAAAACTGTCTTTCTCCACTCTACTTAACGAACTTATTTCAAATCCCTCCTAAGTCTGGTCTTCGATCTTCTTCTCTTAGTCACTTTCGTGTCTTTACTATTAGGCATTCCTTTGCTAAATGCTCTTTTTCATACTCTGGTCCCTATCTCTGGAACTCTCTTCCTTCTACTCTTACTAACTCCAACTCGCTCACACTCTTCCGTCGTGGACTTAAGACACATCTATTTAATAAGTTCATGTCCGAGCGCTATTGAACGCCACGGAAATAGCGCTATAGAAAAATGAAATGATTGATTGAATGAATGGAGGCGCCATCCAACCTGTGCAAGCACGGAAAAATGAATATAAAACCAAAAAAGAAAGAAAAAAAGAAGTAGAAAGGATACCAACGCATGGCTCAAGTAAGCAAACGCAGTGAAGTTAATATAAAGGATTTAAAACAAGTGAACTGTTGTCGCAAGCCTGGATAAAGGAGGAGGGACAGTTAAAAAGATCAAACTTTGATCCACGACAGCAAGTACTTATGTGCTTCCTACACACAGCCAATTCAGTCTTAAAACACTTGGTGTAAAGGACTATAAACTATAATAAAAAAAAAGTGAACTGTTGAAAACTTCGGTTTTCACAAATCCTTTATATTTTTTAATTCTGTAGCTTCTAAATTTTTGAAAACCATTTTTCTGATAACAAGTCTATAAAATAGAAGAACATTGATCCCAGTCTTCTAAATAATCGATATGTGAAGTATGTGAGGATTGAAAACATAAGAAACTATCAAATCAATATTGAAAAAACTAATTTTTCATTATAAATTTTTAAATTGAACAATTAAATATCCTTTCTCTACAGAAAATTTGTTAATTTTTGCAAACTTATAAAGTTTCAATTAATTTAATTCCATAATTCATTCAAATTTTGTCCAATCTATCTAAAAGTTTAATAGAATGTAAAGTCCTTGATGACAAATAAATCCATCAAATTTCAGCTTGATAGAACATTGGGAAGTTGGTTTTTTTATGCATCAAAGGGTCCCAGGGCCATAGCTAGACGCAAAATCTACCGAGGACGACAAAACCAATCCAATTTTGGGGATGTATGACCCCCAAAAGTTAGACTTTTTTAAAGCATATTTTGATCTCACATTTTTCCTTTGTTTCAAATATAGCATACCCCACTAGCAACATTATATCAAAAAGGTAATAAAAAGATTTAATTGTCAACTTTATTTATTTAAATGCTAGAATAATTCTTTGATGTCCAGATGTACCCCTGTATAACAAGTGCAGAAAAAGGATTTTGTCTTTTGTCCGCAAGTGCTTCGAAGCCATGTCTTGATGTGCCACAGCGCAGAAAAAGTTAGACTTTTTTAAAGCATATTTTGATCTCACATTTTTCCTTTGTTTCAAATATAGCATACCCCACTAGCAACATTATATCAAAAAGGTAATAAAAAGATTTAATTGTCAACTTTATTTATTTAAATGCTAGAATAATTCTTTGATGTCCAGATGTACCCCAGTATAACAAGTGCAGAAAAAGGATTTTGTCTTTTGTCCGCAAGTGCTTCGAAGCCATGTCTTGATGTGCCACAGCGCGGAAAAAGTTAGACTTTTTTAAAGCATATTTTGATCTCACATTTTTCCTTTGTTTCAAATATAGCATACCCCACTAGCAGCATTAAATCAAAAAGGTAATAAAAAGATTTAATTGTCAACTTTATTTATTTAAATGCTAGAATAATTCTTTGATGTCCAGATGTACCCCTGTATAACAAGTGCAGAAAAAGGATTTTGTCTTTTGTCCGCAAGTGCTTCGAAGCCATGTCTTGATGTGCGCGGAAAAAGTCTGGATTAGTGATTTTGTAAGTTTCTTGTAGCCACTTCTTTGGGCAACTTTTTGTGCCATTTTTCCATTTCTTGTGACCAGTCTCAGGAGAAGCAAGATCTGGCTTGAAAAGCCTAAAAAAATTTGCTGACCAGCCAACCATAGTTCAATCAATTCCTGTAATGCATGGTCAAAATGAAAAAAAAAAACATGTTCAAAATGGAAAAAACATGTTCACTCGAAAATGATTTTAAATAGAGACTGATGGAGCATTTGTGCAATTCTTCTGTTTGCATTGATTCTGGAACTTGTTGGTTCGACTGCAGTAAGGCGGGACATGGTTGTGGCTTGTATACATAAATATCACTGAACGCTAATTCATTATTACGTTTTTCTTGAAGTATGTCTTTCACAGCCTTTGTGTCTATGAGTGAGGTGAGAAAGCAGTCTCATGTCAAGTTACAAGTAAGAGCAACACAATCAAGTGACTTTTATTATTTCATTCCAGACCTGAAAAGCCCGAATTTATTTAAAAATTTTCTATCTTTGGTTAAATTTCTGCTGAGGACACATCCTCGGTACCCCCAGCCTGGCTACGGCCATGAAGGATCTCAACGTATGGCTCAAGCAAGCAAACACGGTGAAGTTAATATAAAGGATTTAAAAATATGACTAATTGGGACTACAAGACATTAAATAAGCAAGACTTACCGAAATTGTGAAATAAATGGAGTTTCCAACAATATATAAGGTTCAGGCTGTAGAGGTGAACATGATGAAAGATTGCAAAAATTCTCTATGCTTACAAAATTGTGTGGTGGATTGTAACATTCATCTTTGAAAAGACGACAAGAAGCCTCTTTATCTCGAGAATAACTCTAGATTAATTTCAAAACACAATTATAACTTTACTTGTCACATTAGAATAATGTTCATGATTAAGTAGAATTAAAGCATTCTTGTGCAATTGCATTAAGATATTTCACTGTTCCTTTTTAAATATTTAAAAAATTATATATGTATCCTGCTGAATACTGTGGAAGTTTGTTTGTTGTTTATTATGAGTACTTCAAGGTTACAGATGATATCTATAGGCAATATTTTCTGGAGTGCCACAGAACTAATTTGTTGATGGCCTATTGTAAGGATGCATTATCAGGAGGTAATGACGAATACAGTTTAATATCATCAGCAAATAATGTAACATAAACAGAGATATCTCTAAATAAGTCAACCCATGGAATTCTAGATATACTGACTGGAAGGTTAGCTCGGCCTCAAACAAATTCAGAATCGGCACGTTGAGGCCTATGCTGTGTAGTGTGCACTACTGTGCAGGCAGTAGTTAGCATGCATACGATACGCACATATATAATAGCCGTCTGAGTCGATCAAATGTATATTTCGTATAATTTAGTTGTGTGCTCCGCTGTTCTTTCAATTGTCGTTCGTTAAGTTTGTCAGTGTATATATATATTTTTGTTTTATACGACAATTTATATAGCGCCGTATGCAGCTGAAGTCGCTTTAAGGGCGCTGTACTATGTTGGCAACTTGCATACAAGGCTAACTGCGTATGCGGTGTTTTATGGCACCGCTGGCAGCCCCGCATACAAATCGATAGCTCCACAAGCTCACGAATGACTTTAACCCCCAACCAAAGTTGGTACTCATTTATCGACCACTTAAGGATGAAACGCTGAGTTGACGTGAGCACATGTCAGTTAATGAGTTAGTTTCTTGCTCAAGGAAATTACGTGCCCGGACCGGGAATCGAACCATGGTCCTCCGACTCTCAAAGCCGGTGTCTATACCACTAGACCAACATGTGACCTTGAAGTACTCATAATAAACAACAAACAAACTTCCACATCACATATTGTCCATAGGGTATATATTTTTATGGTTATATATTAAGTGTTTGGTAAGATATTTCATTTTATATTATATACAGATATAACTTTTATTTGTATTGCAGCCAAAAAGCTGGATTGGAACAATGGGAAATCACATAATTAATTATAGTAAATGAGATGTGTGAAATAAAGATAAATATAAGATAAAGATAAAAACAGATAGAATAAAATATAATCAAATCAGATCAAGTATTATGTTACAATGTAAGTTCATTGATCAACAGTGGAGAATCATACAATAAGAGTTATAGTAGATTCTAGAATGAGATGTTAAAATGAACTGTTACAATAAGCAATTTTAATTGTTAACATGACAGTTCATTGCTCTATTATATTATTGACTGAATTTATAATGAGATCACCAGTTATTTTGTATATAATGTATATATATATATATATATATATATATATATATATATATATATATATATATATATATATATATACATATACATATAAGATCGAAGATAGGAAGAAGGTGATATTGAATTATTGAAAGTTCTTAAGAGAATATGGCAAGAACGATGTTTGAAATCTTTTAGTTTTACAGAAAGGCACCGGATATTCTGAAGCATTTCGCAGCATCGATATAGGTTCTGGATTACGCCGAGCCGGCATGAAGTGGTGAAGGCAGCTGGATGGTTGACGAACAGACTGGAAGAAATCGCGAGTCAGCCTCTCGCGCCTGTCGTGTAGTGATGAGATCCCCGCAGTCATCAGAGCAGCGTCGTACTTCAAGTCACCGTATATGATGCGCAATGCCCGTATCTGTTGCGATTCAATTTTGGATGACAGCTTCTTTGTTAGCATGCTGTGCGGTTTTCGAGCAGATTGCCGCAACGTGATCGTCCCATTTCAATGTGGATGAGATAATCACGTCTAGAAGCCTAAATGATGTCACATGCTCAATGATTGCTCCATCCATTATCAGAGTAGGAGGGGGATTTTTGCACAGTGTGCCGAGGATAATTTCTTTTGTCTTCTTGGAGTTAATCCTCGTGTGGTTTAATTTTGACCAATTCAAAAGTTGCTGATATATGTTCTCCATCTTTCCTGAGGATCGTCGTGTCATCTATGAACTTGTGTAGCAGACAGTCCAACCTCAATCCGTCAATAAGGATGACAAAAGTCAAGGAACCCAACCAGGTGCCCTGGGGCATTCCTCCATTCAATGTCATCCAGTTTGAGAGTATGCTTCCAATCTTGACGCGCTGCTTACCGTAAATTGCTGACAAACAAAATCCGGTCAAACTCAGACTGTTTAAATAAATTGCTGAGTGTTTCAAATCAACAGTTTCTGTTTGCAAACATTATTGAACAAATAGCATGCAGAGAGTCAGCTGAAGAGTTGCTGGTGCCTGATAATTACTGCATGAAAGGCCACAACATGAAAAAATTGCTAGTCTCCAGGTTCTTTAATTGTGTTGCTAAAAATTAGGGCCGTGCCGGTATATCGGAATGCAGGTATACCGGCCGGTTTTGGGCAATACCGGCAATTCATCATTGATGTTTACAGCCGAAATATCAGATAAAACCAATACTATTATTTGCACTTGTTTATTATGCTTCTTACATTTACAAAAGCCCAAGTTGACAGATCATTCTCTGAAGTACTAAATATCCTGTAGATCTGGGATCTTTGAGGATGTTTTATGATTATTTTCTTGGGTAGCTTCCAATCTCATCATGCATCGTGTAAAATCACAGTTTATGTAGACCTTTCTGATATTTGGATCCAAGGACTAGCAAAGGAGGCGGGATGATGAAATCAGATCATCCACTGCTTCAGTGTCATATATATATATATATTATATATATATATATATATATATATATATATATATATATATATATATATATATATATATATATATATATTGAATAGTATATAGGATGAGCCTATCTTTTATGATGGCTTGCAGTCTAGAAGACACGGAGGTATGTTAATTGCCTAGGATCCATAGAATCAGGAACTACATGCGACAGAAAATCATAATAACTAGACTAAAGCAATTGATTGAAAAAAACAATTATTTAAATATTAAAAATTACAAAATTTACAAAAATTTACAAGATTATTTTTTTCCAAGAAACTTGAAATGAGTTTTATTTGTTTAGTTTCAGTACATCTATTTGTCTAAATATAGTGTTACCAAAAGTATTTAGTTCACATTATGTGGTAGTTTATAGAATTAGTTAAATGAATTTCCATTGTTACATGAAGAGAGCAATTAGAATTATTTTTCCAATAGAACAACGGAGATAAAAATAGATTTTAAATCACGCGAGTCTGAATGCTTTGATGGTTCGTCACTCCATCATCAATTTCAGAAGATTCTAAATCGTTTAAAGGCAATCTTCGCATCCGGAGCGATAATTCATTCATAGTAGTAGTAGTATTAGTAGTAGAGAATTAGTTAGGCGCACTCTAGTGCTGTGAAACCTCAGAGGCGCCGGGAACGGTTCGTGCATATGGGATCACACAATTTCCTGCCCCTGCACGTGTATCCGAAATCGGGATGTGCCAAACCATATTATCCCCAGTTGAGAATCTGGTACTTATTTATCCGCCAGTGAAGGATGAAAGCCTGAGCAGTGTGAGTTAATTTCTTGCTCAAGGAAACTACGTGCCCGAACAAGGAATCGAACCCGGGTACTCCGGATGTCCAAGCCGGTGTCTAAACCACTAGACCAACTTATATACCTGGACTGGAAGAGAGTGTTCCAGCATCTCAAAACGAGTCATGAAGCACTTTGCTAAGTCATTGAGGGTATTGGACATGGTCTTTGAGATGGATAATGATTGTAAAGGACTCAATTAATTTCAGCATACCCTAATTCACTGGAGTGATGGTTTTTGCAATATTCTAATTTTGCTGTTTTACATGCGAATTTGTATTCTCATTTACTTGTTTCATTACTGAACTCAGAGTTTGTTCTAAGTTTTCAGTTGTTGTTGATCTAGCCATTGCTTAGGATTTTTCCTTCCAACCAGAATATATCAGAAATATGAGAAACACCAAGTTGACAAGGACAATAATTATTAAGCTTCTGCGTCCCGTTATTTTTTTGGAACGATACGATACGATACGATTTCTGAAATTTGCCTCGAATTAAACGATACGATACGAGACGCCTCGAACAATAACGATACGATACGATACGATATCTGGATCTCGACTGATAAATATATAAATATTAAAAAATTTCAAAATATTAAAAAATTTCAAAATATTAAAAAATTTCAAAATATTAAAAAATTTATAAATTTATAAAAATTTACCAAATTTAATTTTTTTTTACAACTTGAAATAAGTTTCATTTGTTTACTTTCGGTACATCTATTTTTCTAAATTTAGATTCTAAATAAAACGCTACTGCCGATAGTAAGTATTTATTTACTTTATTTAGTACGCATTATGCGGTAGTTTATCAATTTAATTAAATGATTTTACTTGCCGATGAAAAAAAAAATTAAAATTATTTTTTCAAGTAAATGAAAAGTCGAAAACCTTCTAGCACACCAAAAGAACGACATTTTTAGGCAATTCAATAGTGAAAGTGGAAAAACCAATGGCGATAGAAATAGATTGCAGATTACTGAGATTGAGATTACTAGATTACTAAGATAAAATTAAAATGATACTGTTTCCCGCAGTCTTTGCATCTGGCAAGATTTACTTCTACATCCTTGTCATTGGCTTTCTGCATGACCGTCTCTTCCTCAAAGTACTCCCAGATTTGACCCCGGTGACGCGGCATGATAATGATGACAAACACGAGAAAGTGCCTCTATGCAAGAATTAAGAAAGTGAAAAAAAACCCAGCGTGTTTATTTATAGGCGATGGCGAATGCGGTTAGCAATAGCAAGAAAGAAGCTGAAAAAGTTTCGAATTCCAGCTGCAGACGATACGGGCTACGGCACTGTCGTGCACACTACAGGTGGCACACACATACTCACACACAACCAAGAATATCATCGAGATTATAAAGATATATCTTAGATGAGCTACTATTACGGTCAATTACGGATATCGAAACACTAAAATAATCATTCCAATTCTATGTAACAAATTTGAAAAAATAAGTTTATGAAACAGACTAAACCAAAACATAAACATAGAATGATCATTAGTAATCATTACTATTACATTACTCATTATTCTCATTAATAATAATAGTCATCGATGTCAGCGAGTACGATTGCCTTGTAGGGCTTGTAGTATCAGTAGTATGCAGAGCTCGACTAGCAGCCTAAGAGGAGCGTGGCTTTTTTGCTGCCGGTTCCCAGACTAAAAATAGTAAATAATGGGGCTACAGGCTGTCTGGAAAACCGAATTTAAAGTGGGGATGATAATAGTTATAAACTTCTGTCAATAGGTAGATTAATTAATCAATGTTGATGAATCAATTGCAAATATTCACAGTTGTGACAATCGTTAATTAAATATGTATGACTTTCGTTATTTATTGGAAAATATTTTTAAAAAATCTTGATATTTTTCGGGATTTTTATCGGGAATGAAATTCTTAGTATCGCTAATTATATAGATACGAGACTTCTTCCGCAGGCTGTATCGTTTCAATGGCGATACGGGATCTCCTGTATCGTTTTCAAATCTCGATTGAATTCGAGATAACGATATCGGGACGCAGATGCTTAATAATTATATTGCAATCCATTCAAAAGCAGCTCAGTTCGCTTGAGGTCAAAAATGAGACAAACTACTGGACAAACAGTTCAAGGCAAACAATACACAATTATGTAAGTTAATTTCTAGTGTTTACAGCCCGAGTATGTCAGAAAATAACACGAAAAAAGAAACTTTTTCAAAAAGTACGCTTTTTTGCAAGTGGAAAGTGAACTAAAAAGTATAAAATAAATTTTTTTCATTGCGGCTAAATGTTATCAAAAATCTTCTTAACTAAAATTAAAAGCGTGGGCCGCTAGAAATGGATTATGATGAACACCCCACGCTTTTAATTGTAGTCATAAAGATTTTGGATAACATTAATATATATAATAGTCCATGTCTGTGTAAGACGTTTTTGTGTGATGCTCTGATATCTATGGTAAATTAATTTATATATAATATTGATAAATAATTATATATATAACTAGCGGGGTTACCCGGCGTTGCCCGGGGTTTTTAGAGGTTTTTCTAATGTTTGTCTCTCTCGCTCCCGTTTCCTTCTCCACTTTCCCGTTTTCGTCTCGTTCCCGGTCGCTTTTCCGCTCTCGGTCGTTTTCCAGCTCCCGATCGCTTTCCCGCTCAGAAGTTTTGTTATCGATTTTCTCTCTTGCTCGCGTTTCCTTCCAAGCTTGCTCTCCCTATTCCAGTCGCTTTCCGCGTTCCCGGTCGCTTTCCCGTTCCCGGTCGCTTTCCCGTTCCCGGTCGCTTTTCCGTTCCCGGTCGCTTTCCCGTTCCCGCTCACGCTTGCTCTCCCGTTCCCGGTCATGCTTGCTCTCCAATTCCCGGTCATGCTTGCTCTCCCATTCCCGGTCACGGTTGCTCTCCCGTTCCCGTTCCCGTTCACGCTCATTTTCTCTTTTCCATTCATTCATAACTTCTGTTAGCCTATAAAACGTAAAATAGATTTGCTAAGACTATATATATATATGAATGTTTCTGGGTTAGTTTGTCTATTATAGAAACGGGAAAGCGACCCGGAACGGACAGCGAGCGGGAACGGAAAAGCAAGCGTGAGCGGGAATGGGAGAGCAAACGTGAGGGGGAACGGGACAGCGACCGGGAAAACGACCAGGAGCGGGAAAGCGAACAGGAGTGGGAAAGCAGGTGGGAAAGTAAACGGGAGAGAAAGAGACAAACATTAGAAAAACCTCTAAAAAACCCGGGCAACTCTGGGTATCTCCGCTAGTACATACATAAACACACACACACAGACACACATACATGCACATACACATACATACATACACACATACATACGCACATACATATATATATAGTTCCCGCTCGCTCACCCGCTTTTTTGCTGCCGGTTCCCAGACTAAAAATAGTAAATAATGGGTCTGGAAAACCGAATTTAAAGTGGGGATGATAATAGTTATAAACTTCTGTCAATAGGTAGATTAATTAATCAATGTTGATGAATCAATTGCAAATATTCACAGTTGTGACAATCGTTAATTAAATATGTATGACTTTCGTTATTTATTGGAAAATATTTTTAAAAAATCCCGATATTTTTCGGGATTTTAATCGAGAATGAAATTTTAAGTATCGCCAATTAATATCGATACGAGACTTCTTCCGCAGGCTGTATCGTTTCAATGGTGATACGGGAATCCCGTATCGTTTTGAAATCTCGATTGAATTCGAGATAACGATATCGGGACGCAGATGCTTAATTTTTATATATATATATAGATGAATGTTTGTGGGTTAGTTTGTCTATTATAGAAACGGGAAAACGACCCGGAACGGACAGCGAGCGGGAACGGAAAAGCAAGCGTGAGCGGGAATGGGAGAGCAAACGTGAGCGGGAACGGGACAGCGACCGGGAACACGACCGGGAGCGGGAAAGCGACCGGGAGCGGGAAAGCGACCGGCAGCGGGAAAACGACCGGCAGCGGGAAAACGACCGAAAACGGGAAAGCGAACAGGAGTGGGAAAGCAGGTGGGAAAGGAAACGGGAGAGAAAGAGACAAACATTAGAAAAACCTCTAAAAAACCCGGGCAACGCCGGGTATCTCCGCTAGTACATACATAAACACACACACACATACATGCACATACACATACATACATACACACATACATACGCACATACATATATATATAGTTCCCGCTCGCTCACCCGCTCCGCTCCGCTCATTTTGTGACGGATTTCAAATTTTTTTTCTCTATATTTGATTCTCCTTGACTCTCAAGGTTGTGTGAAAATTTCATTACGATCGGATGAATGGTGTAGCAATGCATGAATACAATACCTATATACATACATACATACATACATACATACATACAAACATTCATTTTTATATATATAGATTAAATAACTTAAAAATGTTTACCTTATGTAAAATAAATTTAATATATAAAAAATTATTAATATTTTTGAATATGTCCTTTCTCCATTCATTTGTTTTGGAATGCATACGAACGATAAAACAATTTATATCGATTTCACTTATATCGCTTTCTAAAAACTTACACCATCGCCGAGTTCTTTTTTGTTTCAGGGTTTTCTTGCATTTTTGGTAACTGAAACGTTAGCAATAGAATACAAATACAAAGAAAGTTTAAAGTAATAATTATTCAAAGGTGTGCAAACAGTGGTTTTAAACTTCCTGTTCCACTTCACGAGAACTCTGTTTCTGCAGTAAGACTAAATTTGCCAGAGGCACAAATATTTTATCAGGCATTGCTCATCATAATTGATGAAATCACTATGCTTACTAAACATGGATTACGCTGCATCAATAAAGTTCTTTTCGATATCATGCAGAATTCAAAGCCGTTCTGAGGTAAAGTCATGGTTATTGGAGGCAATTTTAGACAGACACAGCCAGACGTCGCAAGAGGAACATAGAGTGTTGTATAAAAGCAAACAATTTATGGCAACAGTTCACAAAATTGGAATTGCTAACTAACATGCAAATTGGAACTTAAAATATTCACAACGACTGGCTCCTCAATGTTGGATTTGGAAGTTTGCCTGAAATACCAGGAGTTCCTGTAAATTCTATCGAGATTTCTCGACAAATGATTTCAGATGAGAATATTAGCGAACAGATTTACAGTAGTGATTTGAGAAACATGTCCGTTGAAGAACTTTCAAAACGTGTGCGATTTAACTCCAACAAACAAGGAAACATTAGAAATGAACAAAAAAGTAATCACTCAGATGCCAGGTTATTTTCATCTCTATTATAGTGCCGATAAATTAATTTCCAAGGACGCAGTCGATGAACTGAACTATCCTTTGGAATTTCTGCAGAATCTAACACCATCAGGAATGCCTCCCCATATCTTAGCTTTGAAGTGTGAAGTAATAATTATGCTTTACGCAATCTCAACCACAAAAAGGACTCTGCAATGGAACTCGCCTTATCGTTCGTTCATTGCAGCATTATTTTATCACTGCTGAAATTGTTTCGGAATGTAATCGCGGTGACACAGTGTTCATTCCCAGAATTGATTTAGCTCCCAGTGACGTCAATCTTCCATTCATACTAAAATGTCATACTTAACCGGCCGGTTTTTGGCACTACCGGCAAATACCGGTTCCGCCAGTATGAAGGGTGCCGGTATTGAACAATCAGCATTCAGCACATCACGCATAAAAGACAAAAAAGTTAAAGACCTTTGTTAATCGAACCATGACTAATTGTAGTTTAGTTTTATCGTCCGAGCTGGCGACCGACCGCGGACAGTAACACTAACGCACTTTCACACTATTTCCAGCCATTTTCAGGCTTTCGACATTACACCGGTAGTACCGGTTTTTGGCCCGGAAATACCGGTAACGGTACCGGCAGAAAAAAAACCATACTGGCACAGCCATAATAATGACGTACGTATCAAGATCGCGATCGATATTGCTCAAAAAGCTTGTTTGTGTGGAAAAAAGTCTATTGATTTTGATTCATTGGTTAACGATTTTGTTGATGAAAAATACAGAAAAAAGGTTATGTAGATTGCAAATAATATTTTTAAAAAATTGAAATACAATCTTGAATTACATTAAAGTTGTAATATATTTTTGAATTTAAAAGCTTAGCAATATTTTTTATTTTTCAAAATGGGGCTTCAAATTTTTGTTGGCCTAGGGCCCCCAAAATTGTAAATCCGGCCCTGGTATGTATGTATGTATGTATGTATGTATGTATGTATGTATGTATGTATGTATGTATGTATGTATATATGTATGGTAGCAATTTCGCAAAATGTGCTGCCTGTCAGCAGTTGATAAAATTAGTATGTGCAGGCATGTAATAAAAGTTATTATGCAATTGTACACTGTCAGTCCTAAAGATCAAAATAGGTGGCACTGCAATCAAAAATAATATATGAGATTTAACAAAATCCATCATTTTTGATGGGCTATCTCTAGTATAGTTATTAAATCAGTAAAAACTATAATAAAATTACTTATGATGTTTTTGCAATGTTTACTGTTTCTAAGATACAACCACCACCCATATTTAAATCTTGTGTTACTTCTAAAAATACGCTTTGTCATACTTTCAAAGAGATACAGTTTCCAGGTACAGCTTGACCAGGTCGAAGAAGAATAACATCTCCTTCCACCAAAAGCGAACAAGGCAAGTTGATAACTTTTGAATCTCTTACAGTCCATTGAAGTGAGATACATTGTGATAACGGGCAGTTGAGGTCAATGTAATGACCATCCTGCCATTTTTGGATCCTTGAGGATTCTGTAATAGCATATACACCAAAAAATTTTAACATACCAGCTAAATTTCTAACAGATAAGTAAGATTAGTTAGCTTAAAAGTGAAAAATAATCCCACCTAAAAGTTCTGAGAGAAAACATTTGGCTTTATTGATTGCTTCTTGATGCTTTAAATGATGATCAATTGAAGTGAAAGAAATATTTGTGACAAGAAAACAAGTTAAAATAACAACTTGTAAAAGAACCCATCCATCTCTGGAAATATTAATAATATAAAAAAATTACAAATATAGTCCGAATAAATTATTTATTAAATTAAAATCCAGCTTGCTTACTGTGAGCCAGTCCCAGGCCTAGATAAAAGAGTAAGGAAAATTAAATAAGATCAAATTATGATGAGCAACAGGAAATACTTAGGTATTTCCTAGATACTGCTATTTCAGTTTTAAAACACAGTGTTCAAATTAGTTAGTTTTTTATATTAACATCTTAAAAGATGACCTCAGAATGATCTCTTAGAATTTCTCTTTAGGGTCTTAACTGTCCAGATTTTTTTCATTTAAGATAATCTCAAAATATTAGGGATGTCATGGATTTGACTTTTTGGTTTTTTCTGGTTCAGGTTTCTTAATTTTCGGGTTCGGTTTGAGATTTTCCAAAAACCGGGTTTGGGTTCTCAATTTTTCAAACATCTGGTTTTCGATTATCAAAACTTCGGATTAGGGTTTCAAAATTGAAAACTTTCAGGTTCGAGTCGTGTTTGGGTGTTAACATTTTCATATTTTTCGAAATGCGCCTGGGAGTGGTTTTTGCATTAATATATGTTTTTATGATTGGCTTAATGAGTTGAGCAAAATTCTTTTGAAGTTCTGCATTACAATAATAAACAACATAAAGTACTACAGTAAATACTTTTGCTGTTCCATCTTGTCTATAATTTTATTTTATGTTTCTTTAATTTTGTTAAAAAGTGAACCATTTTCCTTAAGTGCTTTCAAAGTGTCTATTTAAAAGTTAAAACAATAGACAAGCTCTTTTTTTAATCCCTCATGTTAAAACTAGAGATGGACCGAAACTCGTCTCGGCAACTCGGACTCGGCCAATTTTGCGGTACTCGGCATAACTCAGACTCGGCAATAAAGAAGTCGCCGAGGCCGAGTTTAAACAAATTTGTGTATTTAGCACTGCAGGTGGTATATGCACAGATAAAAGATTCTATTTCTCTTTGACTCCAGCATGTCTTCAACTCCTCAAATTTTATCTGTTAAAGGCGCTGGTGGCAGAGCGGTAGAGCGTTCGCCTGTCGATCATTAGGTCGGCAGTTCAAGCCTCGCCGGCGTCACCAGCGTAACTCCCTTAAGCAAGGATTTCACTCGCATTGCTAAAGGGGTAGGCGCCTATAAATAAATGGCTGCCTCTGCAAAAAGAACCCTTCAGTGGCCTTGAAGTCCTTTAGGATTTACGCCACTCTAAATATTGTCAAACATTATTGTTACTAAATCTTGCTATTTCCATATTCGTCGTATTAAGCAACTTCTTCAAAATCTGGATGATTCTTCTCTATAACTTTTAGTCTTTTCTCTCATTCTGTCTGTCTCAAATTGACTACTGCAATTCTCTCTATTATGGTCTCCCTGACACTACCCTTCATCCTCTTTCTAAAGCCTTCAATTCTGCAGCATGCTTAGTTTCTCGCACCTCTTACTTTTCTCATATAAATAAAAGCAATATAATATATATTATTTTATATACACTGAAACTGGTACTCGGCGCTCCGACTTGGTGAAAAATGACCCCGAAATTCAGTGCTCGGACTCGGCTCCAAATTTGTCGCTTGGTCCATCCCTAGTTAAAACTTCACCGCCGATCTTGCTTGAATGTTAACAAACCCTGAAAGTGAAATTTAACAAACTTTCTGTCATATAATAGAGCTGAAATTTTAAATTTTAAATCTGATAGATGCCAAAAATGAGAAGACAGTTTCTTGGTTGTGGCTGTTGAGATATTTGCATACTGAAGAAGACTGTTTGTCAGCTGTAGATCATTGAGAGCAGTTGAAATAGCAGAAGGGGCTATTATCCAAGTCTTCAGATACACCCTCACTGCAAAGACTGCAAGGTCTCTTAGACCCATCTGCACCCTGGATTTCAGCTTAAATTGTTCACAAAACTGTCAAATGTTCAATGCACTGAGAACTTCAGCCATCCACCTGGCATGGTGTATTGCTTTTGCAGCCATGATGCTCACACCCCGCAAAGGAACTTCACCAATGAGTATTATGTATATTTCAAGGAATTCACGGTAATCATCTATTGGTTGCTTGTCATTTAGCTGACTCTGTGCAAACTGAACAATTTCATCACAGACATCAGCTATAACGTTCATAACATAATTGTCTGTTCGTCCAGGATGAAACCACTCTTTGTCAATACTAACCCACTGCTCTCTAAATTTTTTGAGCAGCTGAACCTCTGGTCCAGAAGACCTACCCATAGTTTTCACAAAAGCAGCACCAATCAACAACTAACTGATATAATGGCGACAAGCAAGATAAAGGCAATTACGCTGCAGCTTTTGCTCCAACAGTACACGAGCTCCTGCTTTGTTACCTGTATTTGCTGCAGTTGTATCAAAATATAGGGCTCTAACACAATCACGAAAATTCCATCCTTCTACCAGACATTAGAATGCAGATGCTTGTGCTTTGCCAGTTTCTGATGTTATCTTGGGCACACCCAAAAGCTGTCTGATGCTTTCCCTTGTAATAATGACTGGTAATAGATCAACTTGCTGTTTGCTTTAGACAATTTTAGAGAGCACGTTAAATAAAATAATAATAATAATAATTTAGACCAGTGGTTCCCAACCTGGGGGTTGCGACGTGTTTTCTGGGGGGTCGCCAACTTATTAAGTAAAAAAATTATTATAAGGCATTTTTTAAATGGTTTCTTGAAAGTTATTGACCAAATTATGGACAAAGTATTGTAGGAATCTGTCTATAAGTTATTATTATTACATTTATTATTTGTTTTATTATTGTGCAAAGTTGTTCTCAGTCATAAGTCTATGAAACCTTCAAAACTCAAACGTCACTTAGACACGAAGCATTCGGAACACACTAAAAAGGATTTGGAATTTTTCCGTCAGCATGAAACTAGCTGCAAACGTCAAAGACTTGATCGAACAGGAAATTTTCAGCAAGCAAGCACACTAATGTGCAAGCATCATATGAAGTTGCATTGGAAATTGCCAAGCAAAAAACCTCACACAATTGGAGAAAAGCTCATCAAACCTTGCATGTTATGGTGAAATTAGTTCTTGGAGATTCCAGTGAAGTAAAAATGCAAGGAATATCTATGTCCAATAATACTATTCAATGGCGTATAGCAGACATGTCCGTAGACGTTAAAGAGCAGATCTTGAATGAAATCAAGGTTTCACCATTGTTTTTTTTTCAGGTTGATGAATCGAGAGACATAAGCTTGTGTTCTCAGTTGCATGTCTTCTTAAATATATTCATTCAGATGATTCAAAGAAGAATTCCTATTTTGTAGTGGACTTGAAACTACCACAAAAAGTGAAGATATTATGGAGAAGATAAATACGTTTTTTGAGACTGGAGGATTGAAGTGGAAAAACGTCTGTGGGGCTTGTATGGATGGTGCATCATCTATGCTTGGTTCAAAATCAGGTTTTCAAAAAAAGTAAAAGAACTAGCTCCACATGTAAGGAGAATACACCGCATGATTCACCGGTAAAAACTATTTTTGATGTTTTCAATTACTTCTTAAAATTACCTTTTTACACACTTTTACTTAACTTGACTTCTCTGTCTGTCTGTCTGTCTGTCTGTCGTCAAATTTTGCAATCGATTTTAAACTAACTTCCTGATTAACAATGCATTCTATCAAATTTTTGGATATATTGGACAAAATTTAATTAAATAATTATTTGTGATATTTTCGTCAAACTATGCTAATATGCTCGTTGTTTATGTAACAGAATGTGGCCTACACAATCGATTGCATAAAAGTGTGTTTTTTTAAAACTTTGTTTCAGCCCCGCAACTACGGGGGGCGAGGGGAGGCAAAGCCCGCCCTATAAGATATTTCGCCCCCCCTGGAAAATTTTAAGATATGTGGTTTTTTGAAATTTATAAACCTGTTAACCATTACACAGGTAAATAGCTGGATAAAACAGCGTATTTTGCCCCCCCCCCATTCTAAGATATGAACTTACTTTTTCGAACTTTATAAACCTGTTACCCGTTATACAAGCTCATAACTGGATAAGGCAGCGGATTTCGCCCCCCCTCCTGAAAAATTCTAAGACATGTAATGTTTTGAACTTTATAAGCCTGTAAACCGTTATAAAAGTTCATAACTGGATAAGGCAGCGGATTTCGCCCCCCCCCCCCAAATTCAAGATATGTACCTATTTTTTCGAACCCGTCTACAAGTTCATAGCTCGATATTAAGGCAGCGGATTTCGCCCCCCCCCCTGAAAAATTCTAAGACATGTACTTTTTTGAACTTTATAAACCCGTTATGTAGCTGGATAAAACAGCGTATTTTGCCCCCCCCCCATTCTAAGATATGTACCTACTTTTTCGAACTTTATAAACCTGTAAACAAAGTTCATAACTGGATAAGGCAGCCGATTTCGCCCCCCCCCAAATTCTATGATATGTACCTACTTTTTCAAACCTGTGTTCATAACTGGATAAGGCAGCAGATTTCGCCCCCCCCCCCCCAAATTCTAAGATACGTACCTATTTTTTCGAACCTGTATACAAGTTCATAGCTCGATAAGGCAGCGAGTTTCGCCCCCCCCCCCCAAATTCTAAGACATGTACTTTTTTAAACTTTATAAACCTGTTATGTAGTGTTTAGCTAGATAAGGCAGCGTATTTCGCCCTCCCCCCTTACTGAAAAAGTCTAAGTTATGTACCTTTTTGAACTATATAAGCCTGTAAACCGTTATTCTGGTACATAGCTGGCTAAAGCAGCGTATTCAGGAATAGTCACAAAATTGGGAATGACGGGTATCTATCAACACACCTGCAATATAGTGTATTTTGTATCCAATGCGGTTAACTTATTAACGCATCACTGCAAACATCTCAGCAAAACCTTGGGATGCAACTTTTTCTCACTGCCCACTTATATTTAAAAAAAAATCTAAAACTTTTTAAAGCCTTTCTTTAATTTTTCCTCCAAAAAACTGATGACCGGGTGGTTAGTCGGAGCTGATTTTTCAAAATATTTTCAAAGCCACTTTTTTATTTTTTCTGTATAAAAACTGATAGCTGATGACCGGGAGAGGGGGCTATCCGGAAGTAGTTTATCCATACATGTTAAACCACTTCAGGGGGCCCACTAGTTGGCCTATCCAACCTCAAAAACCTAAAATATCAGAATAGAAGCTTGAAGTGTACCTATATAAAATTACAATACATTCATAATGATTAAGAATACTCCCAAACTGTTGATTATATATATATATATAATCAATAGATATATACATGCATATATATATTCATTCTATCCATGTTTTGTTTTTTATTTTCGGGCTCTGATGATGACAAACTAACTGTTGAAACGTGTTAGCCCTGTTTATTACTTTGAACTTATAAGTTACACCTTTTAGTTTATTTTATAACATAATTGTCTTTTTAAATTTTTTTTTACAAATAAACGTAAATACGGCTGCAAACAAGGAATTCGTTAATAGTCTATCTTCCCAACAACGTTTTGAGTCTTTGGCGAAAAAATTAACAAATACAACATGGGCAATTATATTCAATGGATTTTTTTTTAAATAAAATTATATATACATAAATATAGTTATATATACATAAATTAGGCAGGTGCATATGTTAAAAGTGCAGGCCAAGAGGCCTATAAGGAGACCTCACCAATAAACTGCGCTATGCAGGGGTACCTCGTGAAAAATAGGTGTTACAGGAAATTGTATAGCTCGCTTAATTATTATCCAAAATAAGTAAATTATACATCAAAATAATTGTAAAAGATGCTTACGTAAAATGGTGGTTATAAAAAAGAGTTCAAAGCAGCTCATTTTCCTTGAATTAGAATTCAAAGTATGTTGTTGCAAACTTTTCCTTATATCTTTTAAGTTTGATCTCAAAAATCTTTAAATTTTTTGGAATAAAACTGGTTCTTTCTTCTAAAAGAATATGTAAGTTACATTGCTGTAAGTTGCTGCCCAAGTAATGAAATCCGTGTTTGAAATAAGACGGTATTGGCAAAAAATTCGGCATATGAGCGCTCGAGTTACGTGTCATTGTAGAAATGGTACATGTAGGAAAAATTGAATAACTAGAGACACTAAACTATAACACATATAAATGTTATGTTAATAGGATTAAGTTAAGTATATTAATTTGATATGTGAACGAATGTGATACCAAGCATGTCATAAAAACATTAAAACTTTAACGACATATAACTTTTGAATTTATAATCCGAGAAACTTTTAATTTTTTAATAATAAAGTTTAGCTTTTCTTCTAAAAGAATATCTAAGCAACATTGCTGTAGCTAACTGCCCAACATTTGAAATCGGCATTTGAAATAAGACGGTATTGACAAAAAATGCAGCATCTGTGCGCTTGAGTTCCGTGCAGATGTGCGGAGGGTAACCTCGCTGTCGCACTTTCTTAGCCTTAAGGCTCAAGATCTGCTGCAACAACTTTTGATAATCAAATCGCTATATCTTCATTAATTTAGGTCACAAAATAAAAATTTTTGCGAATTTTTAATTTTGATAATGTAAACTTTAATAATATTTAATATTTTTATTTTTTATGCGCCTGCCTAACATAAATACATTTATATCTTTGTTTATGTTCAAATGTAAACAAATCGGGACCTGCCCGCACTTGTAAAAACAAGCATTAATACTATTACCACAGCAGTAGGCGATCTTTCATTCGCTATATCTTTATTAATTTTATTTTTTTTCCATTATATGGTATATTCAAACTCAGAATTTGTACCTTTATTTAAAAATATTAGTTAAATTAAAACAAGTAAATTAAAAACAAATTTTTAAAACCAATGCTCTTATATGTAATTAAAACACAAATTTTGCAATCAATTTTTTCTTATATTACTCTTTTATTTTATATTAAAGTCGAAATATCTTAATTATATCGAAATATCGAAATTAATTAAAATTAACTAAATTAATTGACTTATTGTAAAACTAATAATTGAATATTGCATTGTCTTCTATTTTGAGCATGTATGCAAAATTTGAAAAAAATCTATCATCAGGAAGTGACTCAAAAATTGATTGCAAGATTTGAAACAGACAGAGAAACAAACAGACAGACAGAGAAACAGAGACGACGAGTTAATAAAAGCATTGGTAAAAAACTATTTTGAAATTTTTATGCGACTACCTAGGTTAGGGGTAGGGATAGGGTTAGGGATAGGGTATAACGGACTGCCGTTTTTACCGATAACAATCACGCGAACCGCCGGGGCAATAGCAGCGACCTTAAAAAAGGCACTTGTTTTGGTCCGTTAAATACTATTGCCACGGCGGTACGCAATCTTTGATCCGCTATATCTTTAATTATTTTATTTCTTTTTACACAATATGGTATATTCAAACTCAGAATTTGTACCTTTATATAAAAATATTAATAAAATCTAAAAAAAAATTATTTTTAAATTTTTATGCTACTACTTAGGATAGGGTTTAGGGGTAGGGATAGGGTTAGGGTTCGGGGGTAAAAGCGAACAAGTAGAGCCCCCGTCCGGAAATCAAATATAAACAAATTTTGGCTCCACCTCCAACATTATGAAGCTCCACCTACATAGATATAACTATTATCACAATTATTAATAATATCATCTTTATATGGTGTATAACTACTAAATAGTAAAAAAATAGCACTTTGCAAATTTTTACGAATTGATCACTGTGCAAAAGATTTATACTTTTAATTTGATATTAATGGTTTGGATGAGACGTTCATCGAGAGCCATGTCGCATCTCCCGGCGGCCCTGCACTGGCATGCTTCATTGAGCGAACCACCTCTGGAGAGTTCGCGAAATCTTGCTGAGTCGTTCATAAACAGCCATGTCGGTTATGCTAGATATCAGTCTCCCCGTGGCCCTGCGCTGGCATGCTTCATTGAGCGAACCACCTCTGGAGAGTTCGCGAAATCTTACTGAGACGTTCATCAACAGCCGTGTCGGTTATGCTAGATGTCGGTCTCCCGGTATGCTTCATTAAGTGAACCACTTCTGGAGAGTTCGCAAAATCTGGAAGAGACGTTCATCAACAGCCGTGTCGGTTATGCCAGATCTCACATTAATGTGAATTGACCGATGCCAGATGTAGATGAGGGAGATGCGCATATCGATTGCTCAGCTGCTTGTATGTATATATATAGTTGATTGTTCTTGGACTGAGTCGTGAATTTTGTCGGTTATTATTTGTGATTCCTTGTCTTGTGAAATGGCTTTAGTTCTGTATCCGGATCTTTCGAACTTGGATATTTTTGATTTTAACCTGGTAATGTCAAAAACAAATGCAGAAGTTGTTGACTGGGCAATGCTGCACGGTCTGTTAGCGAGAGAAAGAAGTTGCCACGTCTGCCAAGGACCGATGAAAAGGACTCCGAAGAATGTCGATGACGGGTCTATTTGGCGGTGCACGCGTAAAGTGTGCCGTGCAAGCAAGTCCCTGAGACATGGAAGTTTTTTTGACAAAAGCCATATACCGTTAAAAAAGCTTATAACGGTAAGAGTGATTTATTTTTAATCTAAATAATTTTTAACTGTTAGTTATTGATGAAATGATCAGTTTACGTAAGTAATATTATTAATTAAAGATGATTTGGTACTGGTCCTTCTATGACGTGAGCCAAGTCACTTTGAATAAGTGGCTTGGTCTCAGCACGGATCACACTCTGCCCAACTGGTTTAACATGATGAGAGACCTGTGCCAGTATTGGGTTAGAGATAACCCTATCCGGATAGGAGGACCGGGACACATCGTGCAAATCGATGAAAGTCTCATTTCGGCACCGAAAAGGTAGTAATAGTAATATTTGCGTTATCAGCTCGATTTGTATTATTATTGAAACTTAATCTACATCTATATCATTACTTAAGGACCAGGAACGGACGCGCAAGGCCCTCAAAGCAAAGATGGGTTTTCGGTGGCATCGATGCTACAACCAAGGAAGCATTTTTGGTGGAGGTTGAAAAAAGAGATGCCGCAACACTTCTGCCAATCATTACGCAATATGTTCTGCCAGGTAAAAAAAAATATTATTATTATTATTATATTAAATATTTCAATAATTGAATTAAAATAACATTATTCGTTACTGGTGACAGGTACAACGGTATGGAGCGATCGGTGGGGGGCATATCAAAGGCTCACAGCTGTCACTGGGTTGGCCCACGCTACAGTGAACCACTCAGTGACATTTGTGGCAGCTAACGGTGTCCACACCCAGAGCATAGAGAATGTTTGGCGGAATGCCAAAGAAAAATTCAAAAGAATGAGAGGGACAACCGATGAGCACATCAGCTCCTACTTAGATGAGTATTTGTGGCATCGGACGGCAGTGGGGCCAAAGAGCTTTTGCTTCCAGAAAGCCGTGGAACTTATTAGACATTATTACCCTGTTTAATTTTTAATACTTGTTCCTTTTTTATACTTGTTCGATTTTTTTCAATACTTGTTCCTTTTTTATACTTGTTCGATTTTTTTCAATAAAAAACTTTCAGTTTTGTTCTCGGTACTTGTTCGCACAAAAAGCACATATTTTCAAATAGCCTTATTTAAATAATTCATCTCGAAATAAATAGTGAATAAATATTTAAAATTTATTTAAAAATAATTAAATTTACAAAAATAAAATTAATAAAATAATAAATAAAATAAAAATAATAAATCAATTAATAAATCAATGTAGGTGGAGCTTCAGATGTTGGGGGTGGAGCCAAAATTTGTTTATATTTGATTTCCGGACGGGGGCTCTACTTGTTCGCTTTTGCCGGGTTCGGGTTAGAGTTAGAGCTAGGGTTAGGGTTAGTAGCAATTTTAACGATTGCAATCACGTCGAACCGCCGGGGCAATAGCAGCGACCTTTTTTTAATTAACACTGCCAGCCTCGAGGCTAACTTCACACGCATGTTTCACCGCCAATAGCACAGATCATTTTATTTAGTTACCCTCCAAATGTTATACAAATTAACAACCTGATTTCTTGAAATAAAAAAGCAATCCCGAGCAAGGAAGCACAGATGGCTATGTAAACACCACTTATCCAGCTAAACACTGATTCTGCTGATTTGTGATTAAATATTCCGATATCTTCAAAAAGTCCGCGCTTTTTTCCACTTAAAAAAGTATCTAGATTAGCTTTCAGCTCATCATGAAGTATTCTCAAAGCATCGGTGGTGCTGTGACCGCTAAGCATCTCACTGGTCATGGGTAATCCGCGAACAGAAAAATGCGAGTGAGCTGCGAATGAGCGAAATGGTAAACCGCGAATTTTTCCTCAAAATCAATGTCCCATTCATTGCAAATTCAAATTCCTTCTTTCAGTGAGTCACTACTAACACATCTCTTTCATCATGAAAATAATTTTGGAAAACTTCTAATTCTAAAGCTGCTTCATGAAAGTTCATTTTAGGGTCCTGCAACCTATTTTAAACGCAATTTTTTAATACACATATTTATCTATATATATAAAAATGAATGTTTGTATTTATGTATGTTAATGTCCTTTAGGCATTGCTACACCATTCATCCGATCGTAATGAAATTTTCACACAACCTTGAGAGTCAAGGGGAAAGTAAAATAAAAAAAAAAATTTGAAATCCGTCACAAAATGAGCGGAGCGGAGCGGGTGAGCGAGCGGGAACTATATATATAAGTATGTGCGTATGTATGTGTGTATGTATGTATGTGTATGTGCATGTATGTGTGTCTGTGCGTGTGTTTATGTATGTACTAGCGGAGATACCCGGCGTTGCCCGGGTTTTTTAGAGGTTTTTCTAATGTTTGTCTCTTTCTCTCCCGTTTCCTTTCCCACCTGCTTTCCCACTCCCGTTCGCTTTCCCGTTTTCGGTCGTTTTCCCGCTCCCGGTCGCTTTCCCGCTCCCGGTCGCTTTCCCGCTCCCGGTCGCTTTCCCGCTCCCGGTCGCTTTCCCGCTCCCGGTCGCTTTACCACTCCCGGTCGCTTTCCCGCTCACGTTTGCTCTCCCATTCCCGCTCACGCTTGCTTTTCCGTTCCCGCTCGCTGTCCGTTCCGGGTCGCTTTCCCGTTTCTATAATAGACAAACTAACCCACAAACATTCATATATATATATATATAGTCTTAGCAAATCTATTTTACGTTTTATAGGCTAACAGAAGTTATGAAAGAATGGAAAAGAAAAAATGAGCGTGAACGGGAGAGCAACCGGGAATGGGAGAGCAAGCATGACCGGGAACGGGAGAGCAAGCGTGAGCGGGAACGGGAAAGCGACCGGGAACGGGAAAGCGACCGGGAACGGGAAAGCGACCGGGAACGGAAAAGCCACCGGGAACGGGAAAGCGACCGGGAACGGGAAAGCGACCGGGAACGGGAAAGCGACCGGGAACGCGGAAAGCGACCGGGAACGCGGAAAGCGACTGGAATCGGGAGAGCAAGCTTGGAAGGAAACGCGAGCAAGAGAGAAAATCGATAACAAAACTTCTGAGCGGGAAAGCGACCGGGAGCTGGAAAACGACCGAGAGCGGAAAAGCGACCGGGAACGCGACGAAAACGGGAAAGTGGAGAAGGAAACGGGAGCGAGAGGGACAAACATTAGAAAAACCTCTAAAAACCCCGGGCAACGCCGGGTAACCCCGCTAGTATCTGTATAAATATGTTTTTATTTTCATTTGCGTATTTATACGTTAGGTGCTTTTTTTTGCGCCCCCTTCAATTGGCGCCCATGCACTGATCTCTATAATATATTATAGAGATCAGTGGGTTCAACCGTATGTTAAACACTATAATAAAGTCAAAGAGCTGGACAATATTTAGTTTATTGTTTTTAAAATTAATTAAATTTTTATTTTTAATTTAAATTGATTTATTATAATTATTCTAAAAAAAAAATTTTGAAATTGTTTTGAGTTAGAAAGTCGTCAAGCTTTCTAGCCAATAGAATCTCACGGCTGTTAAAATTTATATACGTTTTTATTTGTTATTTAGTTTTTGTAATATATTATTCTTATAGTGAATAGCTTAAACCGCTTTGAAATAAGTTCTTTTGTAATGGTAACAAGCCTATTAATCTTGAATCTTACATAAAATAAGAACAGAGGTTCCCAAACTTTCCCACATGCCAGAGCTTTGCGACCCACAGTTTGGGAACCTCTGGCTAAGAACACTTAGAAATCAGTTACTTTGTAAGAGTAAAAACTTTATTTTCAGGTTCTAGAACAACTGAAAGCAAATAAGATTAAAAAATAAAAGTATACAGTAATACCCCCGCGCTAGAAACGATAAAGTAAAGTTATTGCATATAGCCGTGAGATTCTATTGGCTAAAAAAATTTATAATCTATATATATAAAAGAACATGTCCTGACTGACTGACTGACTGACTGACTGACTGACTGATAATCAACGCCGAGCTCAAACGCCTCATCCTAGGAACGTGAAATTTGGAACTTATATTACTTTTATTGCGTAAGCATCCACTAAAAAAGGATTTTTGAAAAATTTTCCTCCTGAGGGCAAGAAACTGGAAAACAAACTTTTTTCTAAAACAATGTATATCTCGAAAACCAAAAATGAGGAGATTTTGAAATTCGGTATATGGATTCTACTTAAAAAATAAAAAAATACGTGTTTCACCATATTTTGAAAATTCGGTTTCCCGGACCTCATATGTGGGTTGGAAAATTAAGTTATTTGGTTTTTAAAGTAGCTGCTACTCAAAAACTGTAAATGGTACAGGAATAAAAATTAGTATTCTAAAAATAAAGATATACGTGTTTCACCATTTTTTACAAATTTGGTTTCCAGGACATTAAATGTGGGGTGGACAATATGATTACTTGGTTTTTAAAGTAGCTGCTACTCAAAAACTTTGAATGCTACAAAAGTAAAAATTAGTATTTAGTTTCTACTCTAAAAATAATGATATATGTGTTTCACCATTTTTTGAAAATTTGGTTTCCAGGACTTCAAATGTGGGGTGGAAAATAGGGTTATTTGGTTTTTAATGTAACTGCAACTCAACAACTGTAATTGCTACAGATGTAAAAATTAATACTTAGTATCTACTAAAAAAAAAGATATATGTGTTTCCCCATTTTTTGAAAATATGGTTTCCAGGATCTCAAATGTAAGGTGGAAAATAGGATTACTTGGTTTTTAAAGTAGCTGCTACTCAAAAACTGTGAATGCTACAAAAATAAAAATTAGTATTTAGTTTCTACTCTAAAAATAATGATATACGTGTTTCACCATGTTTTGAAATTTTGGTTTTCAGGACCTCAAATGTGGGGTGGAAAAAAGGTTTCTTTGGTTTTTAAAGTAACTGCTACTCAAAAACTGTGAATGCTACAGATGTCAAAATTAGTATTTAGTATTTACTTAAAAAATAATGATATAAGTGTTTCAACATTTTTTAAAAATTTGGTTTCCAGGACCTCAAATGTGGGGTGGAAATAAGGGTTATTTGATTTCAAAATAACTGCTACTGAAGACTACACCGAAAGAACTGCTGTATCTTGAAATTTAAATCATTGACATCCACATTTTTTGCTGCAAAATGACTTTTTCTGCCAGCCACTCATGATTCAGCACTGTGGCTATCCTTTTTCATGTTGCACATTGCTTAAGTGCTGAATGAGCAGTTCTGCCTCCATCCAATAAATGCCAGACGATGCAACGGCCAAAGCTATGCCATTATTTGATCGTATTTCGGCGAGAATTAGAGAAATGTTTTCCCAGTTCCACCTGGTGCATCCAAAAAAGAATCCACCTTGTCCTTCCAAAACTGCCGGTATAATGCGGTCGTAAATGATTCTTTGTTCATCAGTCATTAGTGGAACATAGCGAGTAACAATCGCTGCCATTTCTACAGTATTGTACCTCAGTTCACCTGAAAGGAATCTGTCATTTTTTGACCTCAAAATGCAAGAAGATGAACATTTTCAATCTCAGACAGTTAAAGATACTTTTTTTTATAGGAAACAGTATAAATGTAAATCATTGATCAAACTTTATATATATATATATATATATATATATATATATATATATATATATATATATATATATATATGTCTCAATTTTATCGATATCCTATTATCTTTGAATTGTAGCTTTAAATTCTTATTTTATTATTTTACCTCCTTGCTTTTATTAGTAATTCTCTTTTAATAGTTATATTTTACTACTTAATTTGGTTGTATAGTTTAGCACATGTAATTTTTTATTTTTTCTTATTTTTTGTTTATTTATTTACTCTGAGGTACAATGCCTACAGTGGGCGTTTTACCCCGTCTACAGACTGGGCGTTTTGCCCGAATGGAAGCATGTGAGCTAAAATAGATATAGTGTTGTTATATTTCAACATTGCTCACACATCTAGGTAACATTTAACAGGTCTTGCCGATGCCTTTCTGCACAGCTATAATTTTACCGGCTCACATAACACTTTAGTCCACACATCGTTTAATTATAAAGTCACAAATATTGTCAAAATAAGGCAAAAATAAAAAATTGATATAACTTTACTTACCGTGAACCAAAATCAACAATGTTAACACCAAACAGTACAGAAGTTGACGTCAGTGGATAGACTTTTTTTAATTGGTTTCTTGAAGTTATTGACCGAATTATGGATAAAGTATTGTAAGAATCTGTCTATAAGTTATTATTATTACATTAATTATTTGTTCTATTATTGTGCAAAGTTGTTCTCAGTCATGAGTCTATGAAACCTTCAAAACTCAAACGTCATTTAGAGACGAAACATTCAAAACAAACTAAAAAGAATTTGGAATTTTTCCGTCAGCATGGAACTAGCTGCAAACGTCAAAGACTTGACCGAACAGGAACTTTTCAGCAAGCGAGCACAGCATTAGTGCAAGCATTATATGAAGTTGCATTGGAAATTGCCAAGCAAAAAATAACACACGATTGGAGAAAAACTCATCAAACCCTGCGTGTTGAAGATAGTGAAATTAGTTCTTGGAGATTCCAGTGAAGTAAAAATGCAAGAAATATCTCTGTCCAATAATGCTATTCAACGGCGTATAGCAGACATGTGGGTAGACGTTAAAGAGCAGATCTTGAATAAAATCAAGGTTCTAGAATGTTGGCTGAAATTTATTAATCTGGTTTTAACTTATTTTGTCTCAATTTTTCAATTATTTATTGTTTGGACTTGGAACTATCTTTATTATGTTTGTTAAGTCTAGAAATTGTTTTGTAAACAACCCTGAAAATGGCTGTCAAGGCCGAAACTGGCAAGTTGGTTTATAATAAAGCTTACAGTTTTAAATTTTGTAGTGATGTTTTAAACATTTAAAAAAAGTGTAAACAGACTACTAAAAATATATATATACCAGCGGGGTTACCCGGCGTTGCCCGGGGTTTTTCTAATGTTTGTCTCTCTCGCTCCCGTTTCCTTCTCCACTTTCCCGTTTTCGTCGCGTTCCCGGTCGCTTTTCCGCTCTCGGTCGTTTTCCAGCTCCCGGTCGCTTTCCCGCTCAAAAGTTTTGTTATCGATTTTCTCTCTTGCTCGCGTTTCCTTCCAAGCTTGCTCTCCCGATTCCAGTCGCTTTCCGCGTTCCCGGTCGCTTTCCGCGTTCCCGTTCCCGGTCGCATTCCCGTTCCCGGTCGCATTCCCGTTCCCGCTCACGCTTGCTCTCCCGTTCCCGGTTATGCTTGCTCTCCCATTCCCGGTCACGGTTGCTCTCCCGTTCACGCTCATTTTCTCTTTTACATTCTTTCATAACTTCTGTTAGCCTATGAAACGTAAAATAGATTTGCTAAGACTATATATATATATATATATATATATATATGAATGTTTGTGGGTTAGTTTGTCTATTATAGAAACGGGAAAGCGACCCGGAACAGACAGCGAGCGGGAACGGAAAAGCAAGCGTGAGCGGGAATGAGAGAGCAAACTTGAGCGGGAACGGGACAGCGACCGGAAACGGGAAAACGACCGGGAGCGGGAAAGCGACCGGCAGCGGGAAAGCGACCGGCAGCGGGAAAACGACCGAAAACGGGAAAGCGAACAGGAGTGGTAAAGGAAACGGGAGAGAAAGAGACAAACATTAGAAAAACCTCTAAAAAAAACCCGGGCAACGCCGGGTATCTCCGCTAATACATACTGTAATGCAAATAACTATTATTATCTTAAAATGTTGTATCTTTGGTTGGTCCACGTGTACTATATAGTAGCCGCGTTATATACTTTTTCATTGTCTCGTGTGTACTTTCGTAATTCGTTAGCGCTTGTAATAAACAAATTAATTACAAGAAACTTGGAGTTTTGGCGTTATTGAAATAACTTGTAAAAACACAACAATTGGCGCAGTCGACAGGATACTTTTCTACAATCGTTTTTTTTAGGATTTCAAGATGTCGGACGTAGGCAAGCTCATCGCTCTTTTCCAAGAACAAATGGTCAAGATGCAGGAAAGTCACCAAAAACAAATAGAGACAATTTTATCTCGAATGGGACCAGTGAACGTATCGATACCGAATTTCGCAAACTTCGACTCAACAAAAGAAATTTGGAGAGATTACTGGGCACGTTTCACAACATTCGCCAGGGGTCATTCTGTTTCTGCAGATAAGATGCCACAAGTTTTTCTCATGAGCCAAAGTCCCACCATCTACAAACTTCTCGACACTTTCGCAGAACAACAAACTCCACCAAGAAACATCAACACTCTGACCATGGAAGAGATTGTACAACACATGGAAGTACAATTTAATCCAAAAAGATTCATTGTCAGAGAAAGATACAGATTTTGGTCAGAAATGAATCGAAACACTGGTGAAAATGTTCACGAACTAGCAGCCCGAATTCGACAAGAAGCTTCCACATGTGATTTCTCCGCCATCCAGGACCCTCAAGATGAAGCTATGAGAACAAAGTTTATTTGCGCAATAAAAAATGAAGCGGTCTTGAAGGCTATTTTCAGGATGGATGATGATGAGTTGACATTCACGAAGGCTGTAGAATTGGCTGTTCAAGCCAGAATTGGGTTGTCTTAAAAATTTTGAATTAGACATTAAGTTCAAACCAGAAGTAGAACCAGTTTTTTGCAAACCCAGAACAGTACCATTTGCAATTATCGAGGATCTGAACCAAACTTATGAAGCTGGAATAAAAAAGGGCTTGTGGATTCCTACACAGTTCAATAGTTATGGAACACCGGTTGTGCCAATTCGCAAACAACTTCAACCAGGACAGCTGAAACCCAGTTTCAGAGTTTGTGGCGATTATTCAGTAACAATCAACAAACAGCTAGAAACTCATCGTCACCCCATGCCATTACCCGAGGATTTAATGAGAAAGCTCGGTGGAGGTTATTTCTTCAGCAAGATCGACCTTGCAGATGCTTACCATCAGATAAGACTGTCACCTGAAAGCCAGAAAAAGTTAGCATTGAGTACTCACAAAGGTGTTTTACTCCAAACAAGCTTCCTTTTGGAATTACATCTGCACCAGGATACTTTCAAGAGATCATGGAAAAGTTGACAAGCGATCTACAGGGAGTTGCCGTGTATCTGGATGACATCCTAGTGAGTGGAAAAGCAGCAGCAGAACATCTAAACAACCTGAAAGCTTTACTCCAACGATTACAGGACAACGGGTTAAGATGTAATCTGAGTAAGTGTAGGTTTGCAGAATCATCAGTGGACTACCTCGGACACATGCTATCAAAAGATGGAATAAAAATGGGTCAACAGGTGAATGCAGTAGCTAAGATGCCACCTCCTACAAATGTGTCAACACTGAAATCTTTTTTGGGGTCAGTTCAATTTTACAGTAAATTCATCCCGAATCTTTCCACAATATCAGAACCGTTGACTCGTCTAACCAGAAAAGAAACAACTTGGCAATGGACAAAACAAGAAGAAGTAACGTTTCAACACTTGAAAGACCTTCTTATGAAAGATGTCCAGTTAGCCCATTTTGACAAAACACTCCCGATCGGAATTTCCTGTGATGCCTCTGAGGTAGGAATTGGAGTGGTTCTTTTTCAACGTTATGCAGACGGAAGTGAAAGACCTTTGTTCAATGTGTCTAAGACACTCACCGACACACAACGACGATACAATCAGATTCAAAAAGAGGCATAAGCTATTGTTTATGGTCTCGAAAAATACCACAATTATCTCTATGGCAGAAAATTTATTTTGGTTACAGATCACAAGCCTCTTCTCTCACTATTTAATCCAACAAAGGGAACTCCGGCAATGGCTGCCAATCGCCTTGCTCGATGGGCACTTAGTCTGAATCAATATGAATACTCCATCGAATACAGAAAAACAACTGAGCACGGAAATGCGGATGCACTCAGCAGATTGCCAGTTGGAGGAGACCAGGATTTTGATGCAAAAGAAGAAAAGGCAGACATATCAACAGTTTGTATGATTCACACCATCAGTCAACAGATCAAACCAGCAGATTCTAAAATATTGGCTAAAGAATCTAGCAGAGACCCAACAATCTCAACAGTCATGAGATATGTGAAAGAAGGATGGCCTAAACTGATGGAAAAAGACGAAATAAAACACTACGCAAAATTAGCAGACTCTCTAGTTACAGAAGGAGGATGTCTAAGATATGGAGCAAGACTAGTCATCCCAGAAAAAATCCGAAACCAAGTAGTCCAACTGCTACACCTAGGACACTTCGGAATACAAAGGATGAAGCAACTGGCTAGATCAGTTGTCTACTGGCCAGGCATAGACCACGACATTGAAAATCTTTGTCGTAGCTGTACAACTTGCGCAGAACACCAGAACAAAGCAGCAAAGTTTCCAAACCATCCATGGATGCTGCCAGAAAAGCCTTGGAGCAGAATACACCTAGACCATGCCATAAACTTCATGGACACTAACTGGTTAGTATTAATTGATGCTTATTCCAAATACCCATGCATCCATGCTACCGGTTCAGTAACAGCCAAGTCAACAATCCAGCTGTTAGAAGAGGATTTTGCACATTTTGGATATCCCCATGCATTGGTGACAGACAATGCACCAGCATTTCTATCAGATGAATTCCAGGAATGGTGCAGACAGCGTGGCATCACACATCTAACAGGCGCTCCATATCACCCAGCAACGAACGGAGCAGCAGAAAGACTTGTACAGACATTCAAGCAATCACTAAGAAAATCTTCACACTCTCCAAGACAGGCACTGCAAGAATTCCTTCAACAGTACAGACGGACGCCATTAGATTCTGGCTACTCACCCAGCGAATTATTAAATGGTCGTCAGATTCGAAGTCAATTAGATGCTTTACTTCCATCTCCAACACAAGCCATCCAGAAAAAACAAAACCAAAAGAAAGTGACACAACCTGAGAGAAGATCTCAAATATTCCAGGAAGGAATGCCATGTTACGCCCTCCACTGTGGTCCTAAAAAGAACAAAGAACCCAGATGGATTCCTGCAGTCATAACAAAAGTGATGGGGCCTCGCAACATAAAAGTTCGAATTTTGCCAAATGGACCGATCTGGAAAAGACATGTAAATCAATTGAGAATCAGATACGGGGCAGATCAAGACTCTGATCCAGGAGAACCCCCTGAAGGCAGACAACCACCAGCAGACCGGGAACTGTCGGAAGAGGAGAGTGACGGATTGTCTATTGCGGATTCGGAGCAGGTGCCGGTGCAGTTTCGAAGATCACAGCGTGCCCGAAGACCACCACAAAGACTCATCATGGACCCAAACTTTGGAAACTCCCACAGTTGATTCTTTTAAAAAAGGAGGTGTTATGCAAATAACTATTATTATCTTAAAATGTTGTATCTTTGGTTGGTCCACGTGTACTATATAGTAGCCGCGTTATATACTTTTTCATTGTCTCGTGTGTACTTTCGTAATTCGTTAGCGCTTGTAATAAACAAATTAATTACAAGAAACATGGAGTTTTGGCGTTATTGAAATAACCTGTAAAAACACAACACATACATAAACACACACACAGACACACATACATGCACATACACATACATACATACACACATACATACGCACAAACATATATATATAGTTCCCGCTCGCTCACCCGCTCCGCTCATTTTGTGACGGATTTCAAATTTTTTTCTCTATATTTGATTCCCCTTGACTCTCAAGGTTGTGTGAAAATTTCATTACGATCGGATGAATGGTGTAGCAATGCATAAAGGACAAATATATATACAAACATTCATTTATATATATATATATATATATATATGTCTCAACTTCAGACTCGAACCCACGACTGTCGGATCAGCAACACCGCCTCGCATCATGCCAACTACCTTACCATCTGCGCCACTTCCACCGCCAAAAAACAGTGGTTGTTAAGCGCTTTTGTTGGGGTATGTTGAACACAACACTTGACTATGAATGGGTACGAATCAATGCTCGATAGTATATATAAGTTGTGCGGCTTACAATCCGTCACTAGCTAATTTAATAGCTATCGAAGATATATGTTTTGTAATATATATTATAAGGAAACATAGCGTTGATATGTTTTTACGAGCCACATATATCAGAAACTTGGATGGCTTACAATCCACCACGAAATAACGCAAATATAAATGTCTCAACTTCAGACTCGGACCCAAGACTGTCGGATCGGCAACACCGCCTCGCATCATGCCAACTACCTTACCATCTGCGCCACTTCCACCGCCAAAAAACAGTGGTTGTTAAGCGCTTTTGTTGGGGTATGTTGAACACAACACTCGACTATGAATGGGTACGAATCAATCCTCGATAGTATATATAAGTTGTGTGGCTTACATTTTGAAAAATTTCGAAAAGCTACTATACATCATATATATATATATATATATATATTTATATATATATATATATATATATATATATATATATATATATATATATATATATATATATATATATATATATATATATATATATATATATATATATATATATATATATATATATATATATATATATATATATATATATATATATATATATATATATATATATATATATATATATATATATATATATATATATATATATATATATATATATATATATATATATATATATATATATATTTATTAGTTTTGTTTTTCCTATGAATTAATGTTCAGAAGGCTCACTCAGCAATGGATCGTTGATTCTTATTTACAAGTCGAAGCGAACAATCTCAAATTCGTTCGACAGAATCAGAAGCGACTGCGTGCCAAGCAGTATCAAGGACTCGCTGATCATGTGGCGAATGTGGCTCAAAATGAACAAATAGCAGCTGGAATATCCGTGATTCTTCCATCGAGTTTTGAAGGCTTACCTCGAAACATGAGAGAGCGATGTTGTGACGCCATGTCCATATTCGCAAAATGGGCTCCACCTGATTTGTTTATCACCATCACCGCTAATCCGAGCTGGAAAGAAATTTTAAGCAATTTGAAACCAGGAGAGGACACCACAGATCGTCCTGACTTAGTCGCAAGGGTTTTTAAAATTAAGCTAGACAAATGGAATTTTCGGAAAAGCAGTCGCATTTGTCTATTCTATTGAGTTTCAGAAAAAAGGGCTGCCGCACGCGCATATCTTAGTAACATTGAGAGCCGAAAATAAATTCACAACACCCGAACGAATTGATCAATTCATTTCTGCAGAAATTCCTAGAGTTAATAGTCCTAGGCTTCGCGAAATAGTGCTAAAATGCATGATACATGGCCCATGCGCATCAGATATCCAAACGCACCATGCATGAAGGATGGAAAGTGTTCAAAGCAGTATCCTAAGGAGTTTAATAAACACACTCAACTCAATATGAATGGATATCCTTCCTATCGTCGCCGCCGTGATGAGCAAGTAACAGTTAGAGGATCGTAATGTCGTGCCTTACAATCCTTTCTGACACTAAAATTCAACGCACACATCAACGTTGAATGTTCCACTTCTCTGAGATTCGTCAAATCTATAATATAGTAGCCCCCGTCACTCACTCACTTACTGAAATTCTTTAATAACTAATTATTGCACTCTTTAATTTTCACATCATTTGAATTTATATGAAATACCTTAGTAAATTGAAAATTTAAACACAATAAAAAATTTCATTAAATTTGCTTATATATAAAAATATTTTTTATGGTTATCAAATGTCATTTTGTTTTTGTTGACTATTTATAGTAATGGGCGCCGTGTTTTAAAACTTCCGTCATTTTTGTATGTATGTATGTATGTATGTATGTATGTATGTATGTATGTATGTATGTATGTATGTATGTATGTATGTATGTATGTATGTATGTATGTATGTATGTATGTATGTATGTATGTATGTATGTATGTATGTATGTATGTATGTATGTATGTATGTATGTATGTATGTATGTATGTATGTATGTATGTATGTATGTATGTATGTATGTATGTATGTATGTATGTATGTATGTATGTATGTATGTATGTATGTATGTATGTATGTATGTATGTATGTATGTATGTATGTATGTATGTATGTATGTATGTATGTATGTATGTATGCATGCATGCATGCATGCATGCATGCATGTATGTATGTATGTATGTATGTATGCGTAAATAATATATGATTAAATTTAAGCAAATCCGTCATTTTTGACGGGCTATCTCTAGTTTCTTAGAGTTAAATATTTTTGTGTTTTTTTTTTAGGCCTGTTGTCCGACAGGTTTCTAGACGATTCGCCCCTGGACGGTTCACCCCCTCCCTAGACGTTTCACCCCATGGTCGATTTGCACCCTGGACGGTTCGCCCTCTGGTCGATTCGCACCCTGGACGGTTCGCCCCCAGGTCGATTCGCACTCTGGACGGTTCGCCCTCTGGTCCATTCGCACCCTGGACGGTTCGCCCCCTGGTCGATTCGCATTTTGGACAATTTGCTCCCTGCGTGGTTGACGGTTTATTAGAGTCAAATATAATTTTTTTTTTTTTTTTTACCACGTTTTCTTAACTTGCTTAAATATTATTTTTTTGTTATTTTTACTAAGGAGGTAGTTCTCATACAGGGAAAGAAAGTTAAGAAGGTATTTCTTCAAAAGTGCTATTAATGATCTTTTTCAAAATGTTAATATCAATTTCTTTTGCGATTTCTTTATGACCCCTTCCCGAACTCTACGCCTATGGTTTAAATGTTTTTTTAATTTTTAAATCTTTTAAGTGGAACTCAATTTTAAGAGGTTTGACATTGTTTAACGTAGCGTTAGTAATGACTAAGCCACGAATCGTTATCTCACTTTATAATAACTATATAATGATATTTGAAAACAGATTAACAAATGATAGACACTGCATTTTTATTGTAAATTTTATTGATCATTCTCCGCCTGGCCCATATATGTGGGCACAGGCACGCAGAAGTTTAGAAGTGGTTATTTCATGTTCCGCATACTTCTCCCACACGTCGGATAATTTTCCCTGCAGCCTGGCGTAGGTCGTCCTTTGGTACCTGCGAAGTCTTTTCTCGGATATCAGGTTGACTTGCAGGGTAATATATTCCGCTATTTAAGAGCGTGTGCCATCCTAAAAACAATTGTTTTAGGATAATTATTAACATAAAAACATAATTAATATGCCACTCTTAGCAGCAATGTAATATAAATCAGCTGATTTAGATAATATTCACCCTCAACATCGTTGTTTGTCCTAACGGTTTCCATGTAAATTGACCAGGCGTGAGGTGGCCAGACCTGACTGTTGATCCATGTTTTTTCAAAATAGTCAACAAAGTATATTATTCTTTGATCACTTTCAACCGAAACATTTCTTTTTAAATGAAGAAATGCCTCAGGTATGTCAACGCCAGGCAGAAAAAGAAGAGCCATAATACGCCTAAATTGTTAACAAAGCATAATAAATTCTGAAATAAATTTTTAATATATATGGAGTAGCGTGACCGCTTGGGCTAGTTGATGTCGTCGACGATGCACTTAAAACCAGGGCTTTGCAAAAAATGCAACTAAAAGGCAGTTGCTGTTTACATTTGAGTGAACTTCTGTATTGATTATACGTAAATTCTACAAAAATAATAATAGTTCCTAAAAATAAATGATTCATAACCGCTGAACATAAAAATTGTCTCAAATTATTACAAACAGAACATAAAAATAATTTTACAAAAGCATCGTTGGCGCGTTATAGATTCTGTTATCAACTGTATTATTTGTTATTTTAAATATTTGTATAATAGTTATAAGTCTTAAAATACCTTTTTGACAGCTTAAATGACACCATTTTTCACAAATATTGCAAGCAACTGCATATTGTCTCTTCGTGACCTTTTTTGCACAAACAACGCAATCATAAACAGCTGACATCATAATACAAGTTAAAATTGCTCTTAAAGTAAAAGCAGAGTAGATTTGAATAAAGCAAACTGAAATATAGCATGCCGAAAGATTGACTTTTATATATATATATATATATATATATATATATATATATATATATATATATATATATATATATATATATATATATATATATATATATATATATATATACTGATATATATATATATATATAAGACTCTACTAGGAATCGAACCCACGTGTCTACGGCAACACCGCCTCGCCTAAATGCAAGCGCTCTTACCAACTGAGCCACCGACCATCACCAAAAAATGATGTCTAGAAGTCTCAGTCTTTCGGAGCTACTTAACATTAGACTACGACTATGATAGGCTCAGAACTCCTACTTCGGCTCGACTATATATATATACCCTGGTTGTTGAATAAAAAAAAATTCAAAATTTTCATAAGCAATAAATCCAAAAAGTGGCGGTTACGTGAACAAAAGTCCAAAACTTCAAACGTATTATAATAAAACAAAACAGCGGCAGGTAGTGTAATTTACCATTTATAATTAGCATAAAATACATCGTGTCACACTAGCAGCACTTCCGAGGCTTTATGCAATTGTTTTAACTGCAAGCCGCTTTTTTACTGGCTTATAATATAATGAACCTTTTATTATGTCATAAGAATTCGGATTTTCTTTGAAAAGACTGATCAATTTAAGCACTTTCTCATCAGTCTACTTCATCGTAATTTCTACAGTTTGAAATAATTAATCATTCAAACAAAATACGCAGAAAAAATTTAATGCAAATATGTTCCATAATTTATTTTTGAAACTTTAAAATAACGTATAAACAAATATAAATAAACAAAATTCTTTAAAATAGCACATTTTTGTTAACCAATAAAAGAAAATAATTTTTCTCTGGGCTATGTGAGAAATGTCTTGATGGAGTCATGCATTAATTATGGACATTCGTATAACAAATAAGCCATAATTTGTTAAAACTTAAAACGTGAGGAACCGTTTACTCTAACTAACCATCTGCCATTTTTAAATAGGAAAAAACGCTTTTTACCAATGCTTTTATTAACTCGTCGTCTCTGTTTCTCTGTCTGTCTGTTTCTCTGTCTGTTTCAAATCTTGCAATCAATTTTTGAGTCACTTCCTGATGATAGATTTTTTTCAAATTTTGCATACATGCTCAAAATAGAAGACAATGCAATATTCAATTATTAGTTTTACAATAAGTCAATTAATTTAGTTAATTTTAATTAATTTCGATATTTCGATATAATTAAGATATTTCGACTTTAATATAAAATAAAAGAGTAATATAAGAAAAAATTGATTGCAAAATTTGTGTTTTAATTACATATAAGAGCATTGGTTTTAAAAATTCGTTTTTAATTTACTTGTTTGAATATATATATATATATATATATATATATATATATATATATATATATATATATATATATATATATATATATTCATAACATCGAAATACACGTAAAAAGATGGCTACTGATTTGGTTCGTGCAGCTGCTTCATTGAGAAAGAACTCAGATATAGTAATTAAAAAATCTGATAAATCCAACTCGTACGTCATTCTCGACACACTGGATTATTTGCACAAGCTAGACGAAATCCTCGCAGACAATACAAAGTTTCAGAAAATCTCCAAGAATCCTACACAAGATATTAAAGTGAAAGCTAATCGTCTCATTGCAGAGGTTGTCGCTAATGACCCACATAGCGGCCTCAAGCAGATCATTGGTGATTTCTCCCCTGGGTACATTTATGGAAATATTAAAACGCATAAAGAAGGATGTCCCCTCAGGCCGATCATTTCACAATGTCCGACACCCACGTACAGTATAGCTAAATTCCTGGTGTCTATCTTATCTCCATATTGTCCAAATACATACACCGTCAAGTCGTCATTTGAATTTGTCAACCTCATTAAAGGACACCGGCAGTTGCAAGGCGTTCTTGCTTCTCTTGACGTCACTAGTCTGTTTACGTCTGTTCCAGTTGATGCCACAATTAATATAATTCTTCAACGGGTATACCATAACAATATTCCACATACACTTTTGATTCCAGAGGGAACTTTAGCACAGTTGCTTCGACTGTGTACAAAGGAATTACCTTTTCAAGATCCTAGAGGTCAACTATTTGTCCAGATTGATGGGGTTGCAATGGGTTCTCCTCTTGGTCCACTTTTCGCCAACTTTTATATGGGGCATCTGGAAGAAATAACTTTCGGTATAATAGAAAAGCCTCCATTATACGTTCGATACGTTGATGACATTTTTCTTGTCTGCCGTGATACGACTCAGTTGGATGAGATAAAGGATACGCTCCATAAAAACTCTGTGTTGAACTTCACTGTTGAGCTGAGTGACTTTCAGCAACGCCTTGCGTTTCTAGACGTTCTTGTCACGCAAACTTCATCAGGTCTTGCACATGAGGTCTTTGTCAAACCTTCCAAAGAAGACACATGTATGAATGGCGCTGGTTTCTGTCCTGACAGATACAAGAGGAGTGTCGTCTTTAATTTCATATCTAGAGCTTATGAGATCTCAGCTACGTGGGAGATGTTTCATGCCGATATTAAACGCATTAAAGCTCTCCTCATCAATAATAACTACACAAACACTATGTTTGACGACATTTTAAAGGCTTTCCTAGACAGGAAGGTTTCCAATGCACACCCTTCGGATGCTGGTGAGAATACTAAGGATATTTCCTTGTTGTATTGCGCCCAAATGCATGACCACTATAAACTGGATGAAGACATCATTCGATCAATTATCACAGAAAATGTGAAAGTTGCGGATGCCATTAAAAACAAATTTAACTTCAACGTTTATTACAAAAATAAAAAATCCCATAACATGATCATTCGCAACAGCTGTCGATGTCCCGATTTCTTACATCTTACCAATGTTATCTATCAATTTACATGCCCATATCATCATAGTACACCAGAAGTTTACATTGGGCAGACACAAACGACATTATCTAGGCGTCTCACAATGCATATTCAAGGCGGAAATATTGCTTCTCACTTTCTGAAGGTTCATAAGATATGGTTGTCCAGAAAAACCTTACTTGACAATACAATTGTCATTGATCGTGAAAATGATGCTAGTCGTCTAAAGATTCGCGAAGCCCTCCATATTATCTCCAAACGACCTACACTTAATATACAAGATGACTGTTTTGGACGTACTTTACATTTGTTTGGAGGTGGCTTGATGGGAAAGACACCAGCCTGTTTACAACACATTCGTAACCCTTCCAAAGTTGATATGCATCCCGCTATCTTAGGGCATGTGTCGCGTTTACCAGCCAATGATGATTATCCTGAAACGGGTGATTGTAATCTACCAAACTCTGACGGTACAACAGATGCGGGGCCCTCTTCGGTGGTGGCATCTAATCCTTGTGTTAAAAGTTCGAAACTCAAAGTCTCATCGGATAAAAATAAACGTAGTCAAAGCTTGTGCATAGCAAGAAAATCCAGTACAGCAAATGAGAGATCCTCTCCAGTAACAACATATGTTCTCTGTGTTAAGAGTTCTAAACCTGAGGTCTCATCAGAAATGCGTACGCGTTGTCAAAGCACGTGCATGGCGGCCAGGTCTTGTATCCCTCCACAGTTTGTCCTAATAGATAAAGACATACCAAGAACAGGTGGTACCGATGTCTTCACTACCAAAGATCTCACAGAAGTGGTTATCTCAACGGAGGAAAATCTGATGTCGCCGGTGGGAGTTTCAGTTCTTCCGATTCGAAGTTCGGCGGAGAAAAATCTGGCGTCGCCGGTGGAAGTTTCAGTTCTTCCGATTCAGAATTCAACCGTTGAATTTCCGCGGAGCTCAGAAAATCTTGATAATGATCGTCATCAGCAGGCTAAAAAACTTATGCCTTCGCATATCACTGTTGATTCTGATGATTTTGGTGATGATGATAGCGTTAATTGTGCTTATGTTGATTGTCTTGATGGTCGTGAGTGTGGTGATGTGGGGGTTGGTGATGGAGATGCAGGCTGTGGTATTGTTGTAGACAATGCTTCTTGTGAGTGTTGTGTTGCTGAGTCTGATGATGTCTTTGAAGGGGTTGCGAGACTTGACGTCGATGTTGGTGATTGTTGTATTAACCGCCATGATGAGGTTTGTGTTGATGTTGGTGGGTTGGCGAATGATGATGGTGGTGATGTGGTTTTGCCGTTTGCACATTTGGTGGATCATGGTAATATAACGGTGCGTCGTGTCCGACGCTAGTTCTAACGACCTTATCAGCTATTATATTTTAATTTTATTTCTTGTTTATTTTAATTTTGGTTTAATCATTTCTTTTTATTTTCTCTTTTTATTTTTATTTTTTTATTTTTTAATTCTTAATTTATTTTAATTTTATTTCTGGTTTATTTCATTTCTGTTTTAATTTAATTCTGGTTTACTTTATTCTCTCGTTTTATGGTCACGGGATGAAACTTTATTTTTGCTACTTTGATTTGCTGTCGAAATTACCGTATTGTCTTTTAGTAAGTTTAAATATAAATAATGTACCTGTAAATTCTGTGCACCTGTTCCAAGGTGAGTTATACGTAAACAGTTTCGTTAGCTGTTGTAGTGTCGTAGCGTTGGTTTTAATGAAAGTTGTATCGCTGGTATGTGTTTAGAATTTTATGTTTTTAGTTTCATATTCGAATGGTTTTATTAGTGTTTCTCTATCTTTATATATTCGGCTTTCGTCTAATATTCTATACATTGATTTTCCTTACATTATTATAGGGGTTCTGAAGATGGATAAAGCCGAAACCGGCCGGTCAACCCCTTGTGACAATAAAGTTTTGTGTACTGTTGACTGTGTAGTTAATTCGGGAAGAAAATTTAGACGGTTTGAAGCAGTAGTAAAGAAATGGTGTTGTAGAAAATGGGCCGTAGCATTTAATAGAGCGTGTTTATGCGAGAATTTGATACCCAAATATTGTCAAAATAGATATAGGCGCTCAGACCAACGTAACTCTCTTTCGTATGCTCGCGTAGTTATTGAAAGAGAATTGAATCGTGCCATAAACGAACTAGAAGTTTTGAATGCAAAGTTGCTTAAAGAGAAAGAGTTGTTGCTTTTTGAAGTTTCTGATGATCGTTCTAAACGTTTTTTGCTGCAACACATCAGCGATATCATTGACAGATACGACTCTCGGAAAAAAGCGATCATAATGAACAAACTCTCTAACCTATACGGATCTTCTTTTCTACTTAAAGAGAATGTCAGTCACTTTGTCAACTTGTCAAAATATGTTCCCACCGAAAACGAAGTTAAATTTTTAGAGTTGGGTTATAACTGCCATGTACCAGATAAATATGACCCTTTAAAGAAACAGGTCGAACTAGAGGTGTTGTATCGTCAGATTGAATCATATGTGGTGAATGGCAAATTGAAAGTTACAGACAGATTAGGTACTTTACTGAAGGCAGAAGGCTGCAAACATCGAAATACACGTAAAAAGATGGCTACTGATTTGGTTCGTGCAGCTGCTTCATTGAGAAAGAACTCAGATATAGTAATTAAAAAATCTGATAAATCCAACTCGTACGTCATTCTCGACACACTGGATTATTTGCACAAGCTAGACGAAATCCTCGCAGACAATACAAAGTTTCAGAAAATCTCCAAGAATCCTACACAAGATATTAAAGTGAAAGCTAATCGTCTCATTGCAGAGGTTGTCGCTAATGACCCACATAGCGGCCTCAAGCAGATCATTGGTGATTTCTCCCCTGGGTACATTTATGGAAATATTAAAACGCATAAAGAAGGATGTCCCCTCAGGCCGATCATTTCACAATGTCCGACACCCACGTACAGTATAGCTAAATTCCTGGTGTCTATCTTATCTCCATATTGTCCAAATACATACACCGTCAAGTCGTCATTTGAATTTGTCAACCTCATTAAAGGACACCGGCAGTTGCAAGGCGTTCTTGCTTCTCTTGACGTCACTAGTCTGTTTACGTCTGTTCCAGTTGATGCCACAATTAATATAATTCTTCAACGGGTATACCATAACAATATTCCACATACACTTTTGATTCCAGAGGGAACTTTAGCACAGTTGCTTCGACTGTGTACAAAGGAATTACCTTTTCAAGATCCTAGAGGTCAACTATTTGTCCAGATTGATGGGGTTGCAATGGGTTCTCCTCTTGGTCCACTTTTCGCCAACTTTTATATGGGGCATCTGGAAGAAATAACTTTCGGTATAATAGAAAAGCCTCCATTATACGTTCGATACGTTGATGACATTTTTCTTGTCTGCCGTGATACGACTCAGTTGGATGAGATAAAGGATACGCTCCATAAAAACTCTGTGTTGAACTTCACTGTTGAGCTGAGTGACTTTCAGCAACGCCTTGCGTTTCTAGACGTTCTTGTCACGCAAACTTCATCAGGTCTTGCACATGAGGTCTTTGTCAAACCTTCCAAAGAAGACACATGTATGAATGGCGCTGGTTTCTGTCCTGACAGATACAAGAGGAGTGTCGTCTTTAATTTCATATCTAGAGCTTATGAGATCTCAGCTACGTGGGAGATGTTTCATGCCGATATTAAACGCATTAAAGCTCTCCTCATCAATAATAACTACACAAACACTATGTTTGACGACATTTTAAAGGCTTTCCTAGACAGGAAGGTTTCCAATGCACACCCTTCGGATGCTGGTGAGAATACTAAGGATATTTCCTTGTTGTATTGCGCCCAAATGCATGACCACTATAAACTGGATGAAGACATCATTCGATCAATTATCACAGAAAATGTGAAAGTTGCGGATGCCATTAAAAACAAATTTAACTTCAACGTTTATTACAAAAATAAAAAATCCCATAACATGATCATTCGCAACAGCTGTCGATGTCCCGATTTCTTACATCTTACCAATGTTATCTATCAATTTACATGCCCATATCATCATAGTACACCAGAAGTTTACATTGGGCAGACACAAACGACATTATCTAGGCGTCTCACAATGCATATTCAAGGCGGAAATATTGCTTCTCACTTTCTGAAGGTTCATAAGATATGGTTGTCCAGAAAAACCTTACTTGACAATACAATTGTCATTGATCGTGAAAATGATGCTAGTCGTCTAAAGATTCGCGAAGCCCTCCATATTATCTCCAAACGACCTACACTTAATATACAAGATGACTGTTTTGGACGTACTTTACATTTGTTTGGAGGTGGCTTGATGGGAAAGACACCAGCCTGTTTACAACACATTCGTAACCCTTCCAAAGTTGATATGCATCCCGCTATCTTAGGGCATGTGTCGCGTTTACCAGCCAATGATGATTATCCTGAAACGGGTGATTGTAATCTACCAAACTCTGACGGTACAACAGATGCGGGGCCCTCTTCGGTGGTGGCATCTAATCCTTGTGTTAAAAGTTCGAAACTCAAAGTCTCATCGGATAAAAATAAACGTAGTCAAAGCTTGTGCATAGCAAGAAAATCCAGTACAGCAAATGAGAGATCCTCTCCAGTAACAACATATGTTCTCTGTGTTAAGAGTTCTAAACCTGAGGTCTCATCAGAAATGCGTACGCGTTGTCAAAGCACGTGCATGGCGGCCAGGTCTTGTATCCCTCCACAGTTTGTCCTAATAGATAAAGACATACCAAGAACAGGTGGTACCGATGTCTTCACTACCAAAGATCTCACAGAAGTGGTTATCTCAACGGAAAAAAATCTGATGTCGCCGGTGGGAGTTTCAGTTCTTCCGATTCGAAGTTCGGCGGAGAAAAATCTGGCGTCGCCGGTGGAAGTTTCAGTTCTTCCGATTCAGAATTCAACCGTTGAATTTCCGCGGAGCTCAGAAAATCTTGATAATGATCGTCATCAGCAGGCTAAAAAACTTATGCCTTCGCATATCACTGTTGATTCTGATGATTTTGGTGATGATGATAGCGTTAATTGTGCTTATGTTGATTGTCTTGATGGTCGTGAGTGTGGTGATGTGGGGGTTGGTGATGGAGATGCAGGCTGTGGTATTGTTGTAGACAATGCTTCTTGTGAGTGTTGTGTTGCTGAGTCTGATGATGTCTTTGAAGGGGTTGCGAGACTTGACGTCGATGTTGGTGATTGTTGTATTAACCGCCATGATGAGGTTTGTGTTGATGTTGGTGGGTTGGCGAATGATGATGGTGGTGATGTGGTTTTGCCGTTTGCACATTTGGTGGATCATGGTAATATAACGGTGCGTCGTGTCCGACGCTAGTTCTAACGACCTTATCAGCTATTATATTTTAATTTTATTTCTTGTTTATTTTAATTTTGGTTTAATCATTTCTTTTTATTTTCTCTTTTTATTTTTATTTTTTTATTTTTTAATTCTTAATTTATTTTAATTTTATTTCTGGTTTATTTCATTTCTGTTTTAATTTAATTCTGGTTTACTTTATTCTCTCGTTTTATGGTCACGGGATGAAACTTTATTTTTGCTACTTTGATTTGCTGTCGAAATTACCGTATTGTCTTTTAGTAAGTTTAAATATAAATAATGTACCTGTAAATTCTGTGCACCTGTTCCAAGGTGAGTTATACGTAAACAGTTTCGTTAGCTGTTGTAGTGTCGTAGCGTTGGTTTTAATGAAAGTTGTATCGCTGGTATGTGTTTAGAATTTTATGTTTTTAGTTTCATATTCGAATGGTTTTATTAGTGTTTCTCTATCTTTATATATTCGGCTTTCGTCTAATATTCTATACATTGATTTTCCTTACATTATTATAGGGGTTCTGAAGATGGATAAAGCCGAAACCGGCCGGTCAACCCCTTGTGACAATAAAGTTTTGTGTACTGTTGACTGTGTAGTTAATTCGGGAAGAAAATTTAGACGGTTTGAAGCAGTAGTAAAGAAATGGTGTTGTAGAAAATGGGCCGTAGCATTTAATAGAGCGTGTTTATGCGAGAATTTGATACCCAAATATTGTCAAAATAGATATAGGCGCTCAGACCAACGTAACTCTCTTTCGTATGCTCGCGTAGTTATTGAAAGAGAATTGAATCGTGCCATAAACGAACTAGAAGTTTTGAATGCAAAGTTGCTTAAAGAGAAAGAGTTGTTGCTTTTTGAAGTTTCTGATGATCGTTCTAAACGTTTTTTGCTGCAACACATCAGCGATATCATTGACAGATACGACTCTCGGAAAAAAGCGATCATAATGAACAAACTCTCTAACCTATACGGATCTTCTTTTCTACTTAAAGAGAATGTCAGTCACTTTGTCAACTTGTCAAAATATGTTCCCACCGAAAACGAAGTTAAATTTTTAGAGTTGGGTTATAACTGCCATGTACCAGATAAATATGACCCTTTAAAGAAACAGGTCGAACTAGAGGTGTTGTATCGTCAGATTGAATCATATGTGGTGAATGGCAAATTGAAAGTTACAGACAGATTAGGTACTTTACTGAAGGCAGAAGGCTGCAAACATCGAAATACACGTAAAAAGATGGCTACTGATTTGGTTCGTGCAGCTGCTTCATTGAGAAAGAACTCAGATATAGTAATTAAAAAATCTGATAAATCCAACTCGTACGTCATTCTCGACACACTGGATTATTTGCACAAGCTAGACGAAATCCTCGCAGACAATACAAAGTTTCAGAAAATCTCCAAGAATCCTACACAAGATATTAAAGTGAAAGCTAATCGTCTCATTGCAGAGGTTGTCGCTAATGACCCACATAGCGGCCTCAAGCAGATCATTGGTGATTTCTCCCCTGGGTACATTTATGGAAATATTAAAACGCATAAAGAAGGATGTCCCCTCAGGCCGATCATTTCACAATGTCCGACACCCACGTACAGTATAGCTAAATTCCTGGTGTCTATCTTATCTCCATATTGTCCAAATACATACACCGTCAAGTCGTCATTTGAATTTGTCAACCTCATTAAAGGACACCGGCAGTTGCAAGGCGTTCTTGCTTCTCTTGACGTCACTAGTCTGTTTACGTCTGTTCCAGTTGATGCCACAATTAATATAATTCTTCAACGGGTATACCATAACAATATTCCACATACACTTTTGATTCCAGAGGGAACTTTAGCACAGTTGCTTCGACTGTGTACAAAGGAATTACCTTTTCAAGATCCTAGAGGTCAACTATTTGTCCAGATTGATGGGGTTGCAATGGGTTCTCCTCTTGGTCCACTTTTCGCCAACTTTTATATGGGGCATCTGGAAGAAATAACTTTCGGTATAATAGAAAAGCCTCCATTATACGTTCGATACGTTGATGACATTTTTCTTGTCTGCCGTGATACGACTCAGTTGGATGAGATAAAGGATACGCTCCATAAAAACTCTGTGTTGAACTTCACTGTTGAGCTGAGTGACTTTCAGCAACGCCTTGCGTTTCTAGACGTTCTTGTCACGCAAACTTCATCAGGTCTTGCACATGAGGTCTTTGTCAAACCTTCCAAAGAAGACACATGTATGAATGGCGCTGGTTTCTGTCCTGACAGATACAAGAGGAGTGTCGTCTTTAATTTCATATCTAGAGCTTATGAGATCTCAGCTACGTGGGAGATGTTTCATGCCGATATTAAACGCATTAAAGCTCTCCTCATCAATAATAACTACACAAACACTATGTTTGACGACATTTTAAAGGCTTTCCTAGACAGGAAGGTTTCCAATGCACACCCTTCGGATGCTGGTGAGAATACTAAGGATATTTCCTTGTTGTATTGCGCCCAAATGCATGACCACTATAAACTGGATGAAGACATCATTCGATCAATTATCACAGAAAATGTGAAAGTTGCGGATGCCATTAAAAACAAATTTAACTTCAACGTTTATTACAAAAATAAAAAATCCCATAACATGATCATTCGCAACAGCTGTCGATGTCCCGATTTCTTACATCTTACCAATGTTATCTATCAATTTACATGCCCATATCATCATAGTACACCAGAAGTTTACATTGGGCAGACACAAACGACATTATCTAGGCGTCTCACAATGCATATTCAAGGCGGAAATATTGCTTCTCACTTTCTGAAGGTTCATAAGATATGGTTGTCCAGAAAAACCTTACTTGACAATACAATTGTCATTGATCGTGAAAATGATGCTAGTCGTCTAAAGATTCGCGAAGCCCTCCATATTATCTCCAAACGACCTACACTTAACATACAAGATGACTGTTTTGGACGTACTTTACATTTGTTTGGAGGTGGCTTGATGGGAAAGACACCAGCCTGTTTACAACACATTCGTAACCCTTCCAAAGTTGATATGCATCCCGCTATCTTAGGGCATGTGTCGCGTTTACCAGCCAATGATGATTATCCTGAAACGGGTGATTGTAATCTACCAAACTCTGACGGTACAACAGATGCGGGGCCCTCTTCGGTGGTGGCATCTAATCCTTGTGTTAAAAGTTCGAAACTCAAAGTCTCATCGGATAAAAATAAACGTAGTCAAAGCTTGTGCATAGCAAGAAAATCCAGTACAGCAAATGAGAGATCCTCTCCAGTAACAACATATGTTCTCTGTGTTAAGAGTTCTAAACCTGAGGTCTCATCAGAAATGCGTACGCGTTGTCAAAGCACGTGCATGGCGGCCAGGTCTTGTATCCCTCCACAGTTTGTCCTAATAGATAAAGACATACCAAGAACAGGTGGTACCGATGTCTTCACTACCAAAGATCTCACAGAAGTGGTTATCTCAACGGAGGAAAATCTGATGTCGCCGGTGGGAGTTTCAGTTCTTCCGATTCGAAGTTCGGCGGAGAAAAATCTGGCGTCGCCGGTGGAAGTTTCAGTTCTTCCGATTCAGAATTCAACCGTTGAATTTCCGCGGAGCTCAGAAAATCTTGATAATGATCGTCATCAGCAGGCTAAAAAACTTATGCCTTCGCATATCACTGTTGATTCTGATGATTTTGGTGATGATGATAGCGTTAATTGTGCTTATGTTGATTGTCTTGATGGTCGTGAGTGTTGTGTTGCTGAGTCTGATGATGTCTTTGAAGGGGTTGCGAGACTTGACGTCGATGTTGGTGATTGTTGTATTAACCGCCATGATGAGGTTTGTGTTGATGTTGGTGGGTTGGCGAATGATGATGGTGGTGATGTGGTTTTGCCGTTTGCACATTTGGTGGATCATGGTAATATAACGGTGCGTCGTGTCCGACGCTAGTTCTAACGACCTTATCAGCTATTATATTTTAATTTTATTTCTTGTTTATTTTAATTTTGGTTTAATCATTTCTTTTTATTTTCTCTTTTTCTTTTTATTTTTTTATTTTTTAATTCTTAATTTATTTTATTTTAATTTTATTTCTGGTTTATTTCATTTCTGTTTTAATTTAATTCTGGTTTACTTTATTCTCTCGTTTTATGGTCACGGGATGAAACTTTATTTTTGCTACTTTGATTTGCTGTCGAAATTACCGTATTGTCTTTTAGTAAGTTTAAATATAAATAATGTACCTGTAAATTCTGTGCACCTGTTCCAAGGTGAGTTATACGTAAACAGTTTCGTTAGCTGTTGTAGTGTCGTAGCGTTGGTTTTAATGAAAGTTGTATCGCTGGTATGTGTTTAGAATTTTATGTTTTTAGTTTCATATTCGAATGGTTTTATTAGTGTTTCTCTATCTTTATATATTCGGCTTTCGTCTAATATTCTATACATTGATTTTCCTTACATTATTATAGGGGTTCTGAAGATGGATAAAGCCGAAACCGGCCGGTCAACCCCTTGTGACAATAAAGTTTTGTGTACTGTTGACTGTGTAGTTAATTCGGGAAGAAAATTTAGACGGTTTGAAGCAGTAGTAAAGAAATGGTGTTGTAGAAAATGGGCCGTAGCATTTAATAGAGCGTGTTTATGCGAGAATTTGATACCCAAATATTGTCAAAATAGATATAGGCGCTCAGACCAACGTAACTCTCTTTCGTATGCTCGCGTAGTTATTGAAAGAGAATTGAATCGTGCCATAAACGAACTAGAAGTTTTGAATGCAAAGTTGCTTAAAAAGAAAGAGTTGTTGCTTTTTGAAGTTTCTGATGATCGTTCTAAACGTTTTTTGCTGCAACACATCAGCGATATCATTGACAGATACGACTCTCGGAAAAAAGCGATCATAATGAACAAACTCTCTAACCTATACGGATCTTCTTTTCTACTTAAAGAGAATGTCAGTCACTTTGTCAACTTGTCAAAATATGTTCCCACCGAAAACGAAGTTAAATTTTTAGAGTTGGGTTATAACTGCCATGTACCAGATAAATATGACCCTTTAAAGAAACAGGTCGAACTAGAGGTGTTGTATCGTCAGATTGAATCATATGTGGTGAATGGCAAATTGAAAGTTACAGACAGATTAGGTACTTTACTGAAGGCAGAAGGCTGCAAACATCGAAATACACGTAAAAAGATGGCTACTGATTTGGTTCGTGCAGCTGCTTCATTGAGAAAGAACTCAGATATAGTAATTAAAAAATCTGATAAATCCAACTCGTACGTCATTCTCGACACACTGGATTATTTGCACAAGCTAGACGAAATCCTCGCAGACAATACAAAGTTTCAGAAAATCTCCAAGAATCCTACACAAGATATTAAAGTGAAAGCTAATCGTCTCATTGCAGAGGTTGTCGCTAATGACCCACATAGCGGCCTCAAGCAGATCATTGGTGATTTCTCCCCTGGGTACATTTATGGAAATATTAAAACGCATAAAGAAGGATGTCCCCTCAGGCCGATCATTTCACAATGTCCGACACCCACGTACAGTATAGCTAAATTCCTGGTGTCTATCTTATCTCCATATTGTCCAAATACATACACCGTCAAGTCGTCATTTGAATTTGTCAACCTCATTAAAGGACACCGGCAGTTGCAAGGCGTTCTTGCTTCTCTTGACGTCACTAGTCTGTTTACGTCTGTTCCAGTTGATGCCACAATTAATATAATTCTTCAACGGGTATACCATAACAATATTCCACATACACTTTTGATTCCAGAGGGAACTTTAGCACAGTTGCTTCGACTGTGTACAAAGGAATTACCTTTTCAAGATCCTAGAGGTCAACTATTTGTCCAGATTGATGGGGTTGCAATGGGTTCTCCTCTTGGTCCACTTTTCGCCAACTTTTATATGGGGCATCTGGAAGAAATAACTTTCGGTATAATAGAAAAGCCTCCATTATACGTTCGATACGTTGATGACATTTTTCTTGTCTGCCGTGATACGACTCAGTTGGATGAGATAAAGGATACGCTCCATAAAAACTCTGTGTTGAACTTCACTGTTGAGCTGAGTGACTTTCAGCAACGCCTTGCGTTTCTAGACGTTCTTGTCACGCAAACTTCATCAGGTCTTGCACATGAGGTCTTTGTCAAACCTTCCAAAGAAGACACATGTATGAATGGCGCTGGTTTCTGTCCTGACAGATACAAGAGGAGTGTCGTCTTTAATTTCATATCTAGAGCTTATGAGATCTCAGCTACGTGGGAGATGTTTCATGCCGATATTAAACGCATTAAAGCTCTCCTCATCAATAATAACTACACAAACACTATGTTTGACGACATTTTAAAGGCTTTCCTAGACAGGAAGGTTTCCAATGCACACCCTTCGGATGCTGGTGAGAATACTAAGGATATTTCCTTGTTGTATTGCGCCCAAATGCATGACCACTATAAACTGGATGAAGACATCATTCGATCAATTATCACAGAAAATGTGAAAGTTGCGGATGCCATTAAAAACAAATTTAACTTCAACGTTTATTACAAAAATAAAAAATCCCATAACATGATCATTCGCAACAGCTGTCGATGTCCCGATTTCTTACATCTTACCAATGTTATCTATCAATTTACATGCCCATATCATCATAGTACACCAGAAGTTTACATTGGGCAGACACAAACGACATTATCTAGGCGTCTCACAATGCATATTCAAGGCGGAAATATTGCTTCTCACTTTCTGAAGGTTCATAAGATATGGTTGTCCAGAAAAACCTTACTTGACAATACAATTGTCATTGATCGTGAAAATGATGCTAGTCGTCTAAAGATTCGCGAAGCCCTCCATATTATCTCCAAACGACCTACACTTAATATACAAGATGACTGTTTTGGACGTACTTTACATTTGTTTGGAGGTGGCTTGATGGGAAAGACACCAGCCTGTTTACAACACATTCGTAACCCTTCCAAAGTTGATATGCATCCCGCTATCTTAGGGCATGTGTCGCGTTTACCAGCCAATGATGATTATCCTGAAACGGGTGATTGTAATCTACCAAACTCTGACGGTACAACAGATGCGGGGCCCTCTTCGGTGGTGGCATCTAATCCTTGTGTTAAAAGTTCGAAACTCAAAGTCTCATCGGATAAAAATAAACGTAGTCAAAGCTTGTGCATAGCAAGAAAATCCAGTACAGCAAATGAGAGATCCTCTCCAGTAACAACATATGTTCTCTGTGTTAAGAGTTCTAAACCTGAGGTCTCATCAGAAATGCGTACGCGTTGTCAAAGCACGTGCATGGCGGCCAGGTCTTGTATCCCTCCACAGTTTGTCCTAATAGATAAAGACATACCAAGAACAGGTGGTACCGATGTCTTCACTACCAAAGATCTCACAGAAGTGGTTATCTCAACGGAGGAAAATCTGATGTCGCCGGTGGGAGTTTCAGTTCTTCCGATTCGAAGTTCGGCGGAGAAAAATCTGGCGTCGCCGGTGGAAGTTTCAGTTCTTCCGATTCAGAATTCAACCGTTGAATTTCCGCGGAGCTCAGAAAATCTTGATAATGATCGTCATCAGCAGGCTAAAAAACTTATGCCTTCGCATATCACTGTTGATTCTGATGATTTTGGTGATGATGATAGCGTTAATTGTGCTTATGTTGATTGTCTTGATGGTCGTGAGTGTTGTGTTGCTGAGTCTGATGATGTCTTTGAAGGGGTTGCGAGACTTGACGTCGATGTTGGTGATTGTTGTATTAACCGCCATGATGAGGTTTGTGTTGATGTTGGTGGGTTGGCGAATGATGATGGTGGTGATGTGGTTTTGCCGTTTGCACATTTGGTGGATCATGGTAATATAACGGTGCGTCGTGTCCGACGCTAGTTCTAACGACCTTATCAGCTATTATATTTTAATTTTATTTCTTGTTTATTTTAATTTTGGTTTAATCATTTCTTTTTATTTTCTCTTTTTCTTTTTATTTTTTTATTTTTTAATTCTTAATTTATTTTATTTTAATTTTATTTCTGGTTTATTTCATTTCTGTTTTAATTTAATTCTGGTTTACTTTATTCTCTCGTTTTATGGTCACGGGATGAAACTTTATTTTTGCTACTTTGATTTGCTGTCGAAATTACCGTATTGTCTTTTAGTAAGTTTAAATATAAATAATGTACCTGTAAATTCTGTGCACCTGTTCCAAGGTGAGTTATACGTAAACAGTTTCGTTAGCTGTTGTAGTGTCGTAGCGTTGGTTTTAATGAAAGTTGTATCGCTGGTATGTGTTTAGAATTTTATGTTTTTAGTTTCATATTCGAATGGTTTTATTAGTGTTTCTCTATCTTTATATATTCGGCTTTCGTCTAATATTCTATACATTGATTTTCCTTACATTATTATAGGGGTTCTGAAGATGGATAAAGCCGAAACCGGCCGGTCAACCCCTTGTGACAATAAAGTTTTGTGTACTGTTGACTGTGTAGTTAATTCGGGAAGAAAATTTAGACGGTTTGAAGCAGTAGTAAAGAAATGGTGTTGTAGAAAATGGGCCGTAGCATTTAATAGAGCGTGTTTATGCGAGAATTTGATACCCAAATATTGTCAAAATAGATATAGGCGCTCAGACCAACGTAACTCTCTTTCGTATGCTCGCGTAGTTATTGAAAGAGAATTGAATCGTGCCATAAACGAACTAGAAGTTTTGAATGCAAAGTTGCTTAAAAAGAAAGAGTTGTTGCTTTTTGAAGTTTCTGATGATCGTTCTAAACGTTTTTTGCTGCAACACATCAGCGATATCATTGACAGATACGACTCTCGGAAAAAAGCGATCATAATGAACAAACTCTCTAACCTATACGGATCTTCTTTTCTACTTAAAGAGAATGTCAGTCACTTTGTCAACTTGTCAAAATATGTTCCCACCGAAAACGAAGTTAAATTTTTAGAGTTGGGTTATAACTGCCATGTACCAGATAAATATGACCCTTTAAAGAAACAGGTCGAACTAGAGGTGTTGTATCGTCAGATTGAATCATATGTGGTGAATGGCAAATTGAAAGTTACAGACAGATTAGGTACTTTACTGAAGGCAGAAGGCTGCAAACATCGAAATACACGTAAAAAGATGGCTACTGATTTGGTTCGTGCAGCTGCTTCATTGAGAAAGAACTCAGATATAGTAATTAAAAAATCTGATAAATCCAACTCGTACGTCATTCTCGACACACTGGATTATTTGCACAAGCTAGACGAAATCCTCGCAGACAATACAAAGTTTCAGAAAATCTCCAAGAATCCTACACAAGATATTAAAGTGAAAGCTAATCGTCTCATTGCAGAGGTTGTCGCTAATGACCCACATAGCGGCCTCAAGCAGATCATTGGTGATTTCTCCCCTGGGTACATTTATGGAAATATTAAAACGCATAAAGAAGGATGTCCCCTCAGGCCGATCATTTCACAATGTCCGACACCCACGTACAGTATAGCTAAATTCCTGGTGTCTATCTTATCTCCATATTGTCCAAATACATACACCGTCAAGTCGTCATTTGAATTTGTCAACCTCATTAAAGGACACCGGCAGTTGCAAGGCGTTCTTGCTTCTCTTGACGTCACTAGTCTGTTTACGTCTGTTCCAGTTGATGCCACAATTAATATAATTCTTCAACGGGTATACCATAACAATATTCCACATACACTTTTGATTCCAGAGGGAACTTTAGCACAGTTGCTTCGACTGTGTACAAAGGAATTACCTTTTCAAGATCCTAGAGGTCAACTATTTGTCCAGATTGATGGGGTTGCAATGGGTTCTCCTCTTGGTCCACTTTTCGCCAACTTTTATATGGGGCATCTGGAAGAAATAACTTTCGGTATAATAGAAAAGCCTCCATTATACGTTCGATACGTTGATGACATTTTTCTTGTCTGCCGTGATACGACTCAGTTGGATGAGATAAAGGATACGCTCCATAAAAACTCTGTGTTGAACTTCACTGTTGAGCTGAGTGACTTTCAGCAACGCCTTGCGTTTCTAGACGTTCTTGTCACGCAAACTTCATCAGGTCTTGCACATGAGGTCTTTGTCAAACCTTCCAAAGAAGACACATGTATGAATGGCGCTGGTTTCTGTCCTGACAGATACAAGAGGAGTGTCGTCTTTAATTTCATATCTAGAGCTTATGAGATCTCAGCTACGTGGGAGATGTTTCATGCCGATATTAAACGCAATAAAGCTCTCCTCATCAATAATAACTACACAAACACTATGTTTGACGACATTTTAAAGGCTTTCCTAGACAGGAAGGTTTCCAATGCACACCCTTCGGATGCTGGTGAGAATACTAAGGATATTTCCTTGTTGTATTGCGCCCAAATGCATGACCACTATAAACTGGATGAAGACATCATTCGATCAATTATCACAGAAAATGTGAAAGTTGCGGATGCCATTAAAAACAAATTTAACTTCAACGTTTATTACAAAAATAAAAAATCCCATAACATGATCATTCGCAACAGCTGTCGATGTCCCGATTTCTTACATCTTACCAATGTTATCTATCAATTTACATGCCCATATCATCATAGTACACCAGAAGTTTACATTGGGCAGACACAAACGACATTATCTAGGCGTCTCACAATGCATATTCAAGGCGGAAATATTGCTTCTCACTTTCTGAAGGTTCATAAGATATGGTTGTCCAGAAAAACCTTACTTGACAATACAATTGTCATTGATCGTGAAAATGATGCTAGTCGTCTAAAGATTCGCGAAGCCCTCCATATTATCTCCAAACGACCTACACTTAATATACAAGATGACTGTTTTGGACGTACTTTACATTTGTTTGGAGGTGGCTTGATGGGAAAGACACCAGCCTGTTTACAACACATTCGTAACCCTTCCAAAGTTGATATGCATCCCGCTATCTTAGGGCATGTGTCGCGTTTACCAGCCAATGATGATTATCCTGAAACGGGTGATTGTAATCTACCAAACTCTGACGGTACAACAGATGCGGGGCCCTCTTCGGTGGTGGCATCTAATCCTTGTGTTAAAAGTTCGAAACTCAAAGTCTCATCGGATAAAAATAAACGTAGTCAAAGCTTGTGCATAGCAAGAAAATCCAGTACAGCAAATGAGAGATCCTCTCCAGTAACAACATATGTTCTCTGTGTTAAGAGTTCTAAACCTGAGGTCTCATCAGAAATGCGTACGCGTTGTCAAAGCACGTGCATGGCGGCCAGGTCTTGTATCCCTCCACAGTTTGTCCTAATAGATAAAGACATACCAAGAACAGGTGGTACCGATGTCTTCACTACCAAAGATCTCACAGAAGTGGTTATCTCAACGGAGGAAAATCTGATGTCGCCGGTGGGAGTTTCAGTTCTTCCGATTCGAAGTTCGGCGGAGAAAAATCTGGCGTCGCCGGTGGAAGTTTCAGTTCTTCCGATTCAGAATTCAACCGTTGAATTTCCGCGGAGCTCAGAAAATCTTGATAATGATCGTCATCAGCAGGCTAAAAAACTTATGCCTTCGCATATCACTGTTGATTCTGATGATTTTGGTGATGATGATAGCGTTAATTGTGCTTATGTTGATTGTCTTGATGGTCGTGAGTGTGGTGATGTGGGGGTTGGTGATGGAGATGCAGGCTGTGGTATTGTTGTAGACAATGCTTCTTGTGAGTGTTGTGTTGCTGAGTCTGATGATGTCTTTGAAGGGGTTGCGAGACTTGACGTCGATGTTGGTGATTGTTGTATTAACCGCCATGATGAGGTTTGTGTTGATGTTGGTGGGTTGGCGAATGATGATGGTGGTGATGTGGTTTTGCCGTTTGCACATTTGGTGGATCATGGTAATATAACGGTGCGTCGTGTCCGACGCTAGTTCTAACGACCTTATCAGCTATTATATTTTAATTTTATTTCTTGTTTATTTTAATTTTGGTTTAATCATTTCTTTTTATTTTCTCTTTTTATTTTTATTTTTTTATTTTTTAATTCTTAATTTATTTTAATTTTATTTCTGGTTTATTTCATTTCTGTTTTAATTTAATTCTGGTTTACTTTATTCTCTCGTTTTATGGTCACGGGATGAAACTTTATTTTTGCTACTTTGATTTGCTGTCGAAATTACCGTATTGTCTTTTAGTAAGTTTAAATATAAATAATGTACCTGTAAATTCTGTGCACCTGTTCCAAGGTGAGTTATACGTAAACAGTTTCGTTAGCTGTTGTAGTGTCGTAGCGTTGGTTTTAATGAAAGTTGTATCGCTGGTATGTGTTTAGAATTTTATGTTTTTAGTTTCATATTCGAATGGTTTTATTAGTGTTTCTCTATCTTTATATATTCGGCTTTCGTCTAATATTCTATACATTGATTTTCCTTACATTATTATAGGGGTTCTGAAGATGGATAAAGCCGAAACCGGCCGGTCAACCCCTTGTGACAATAAAGTTTTGTGTACTGTTGACTGTGTAGTTAATTCGGGAAGAAAATTTAGACGGTTTGAAGCAGTAGTAAAGAAATGGTGTTGTAGAAAATGGGCCGTAGCATTTAATAGAGCGTGTTTATGCGAGAATTTGATACCCAAATATTGTCAAAATATATATATATATATATATATATATATATATATATATATATATATATATATATATATATATATATATATATAATAATAATAATGATGAATTTATATAGCGCCAGATAAGTCAGAGGCGCTTACGAAGGTTCCTTTGGGTCGGAAACTTCGAAGAACACGCTATTTTCATAGACATGAGAAAGCAATGCGAGTGAACTCCTTGCCTAAGGGAGTTACGCTGGTGACGCAGGTGAGGCTTGAACTGCCGACCTAACGATCAACAGGCGAGCGCTCTACCGCTCTGCCACCAGCGCCTATATATATATATATATATATATATATATATATATATATATATATATATATATATATATATATATATATATATATATATATAGCCTTAGACAAACAAACAGACAGACAAGAAAGCAAGTCAAGAAAAACGTGGTAGAAATAATAAAAAAAATATTTAAATCTAATAGACAGTCAACCAGGGGGCGAATGGTCCAGGGGACGAATCGTCTAGAGTGCGAATCGACCAGGGGTGAATCGACCAGGGGGCGAAACGTCCAGAGTGCGAATCGACCAGGGGGCAAATCGTCCAGGGTGCGAATCGACCAGAGGGCGAACCGTCCAGAGTGCGAATCGACCAGGGGGCGAATCGTCTAGGGGGGGGGGGGCGAATCGTCCAGGGTGCGAATCGTCCTGTTACTGTCCGACAGGCTTAAGCTTGTTTTTAAATAAATGTTAACGAAAAATTTAGATTTTTTTTAAATTTTATTTATTAATAACTAGCGGGGGTGCCCGGCGTTGCCCGGGGTTTTTAGAGGTTTTTCTAATGTATGTCTCTCTCGCTCAGGTTTCCTTCCCCGCTTGCTTTCCCTTTCTTGTTTGCTTTCCCGTTCTCGGTCCCTTTCCCGTTCCCGGCCGCATTCCCGCTTTCGGTCGTTTTTCCGCTCCTGTTTGCTCTCCCGTTCCCTTTCCCGTTCCCTGTCGCCTTTCCGTTCTCGGTCGCTTTCCCGTTCCCGCTCATGCTTGCTCTCCCGTTCTCGCTCATGCTTGCTCTCCCATTCCCGTTCTCGCTCGCGCTCATTTTCTTTTTTTCATTCTTTCCTAACTTCTTTTAGTCCATAAAACGTAAAATAGATTTGCTAAAACTGGCTAAATCTTGCTTGAAGCCTTCAAACGTTGTTACTGAAACTAAATTTGAATTTTATTATGCACCCCCGAACTTATCTAACTATTAAAAACTAGAGATAGCCCGTCATTTTTGACGGAAGTTTTAAAATACGGCGCCCGTTATTATAAAAATAGTCAACAAAAACAAAATGACATTTGATAACCATAAAACAAAATTTATATATAAGCAAATCAAAATTTTTGCGCCCATGGAAGCGAAAGAAACTGCGATGTTGTATGATTGAATATGTTGTCGAAAATTTTGTCTATCTGGATTGGCCGTGTCTGACAGTAGGCTTTTAAGAAAATCGGGATATTCAAGTGTATTACCGTGTATGTCAATTGGTTTTGACAACATTACTTTGCCTTTTCGACAACATGAAGTGAATATATAAACCGCCCATTTTTACGAATCCGGTCAAATCCGGCTTCGGCCGGATTTGATGGCCGGATTTGGAGCCGGATGTAACGTATTTATTTATTTATTTTAAGCCTGGAGAAAGGAGGAAGGAAAAGTTAAAAGAATCAAATTTTGATCCACGACTGGAAGTACTTAGGTGTTTCTGACACAGCCGTTTCAGTCTTAAAACACTTGGTGTAAAGGACTATAAACTATTATAAAAAAAATTAATACATTTAATCTTCCGATTGCTGCAACAGAATAGCACGCTCGGAAGCTATATAAGGTCACGCTCGCGAACCTTGAACTCGAACTCCGCCTCGCTAATTGCGAGCCAGTCCCAAGCCTGGATAAAAGAGGAGGGGCAGTTAAAAAAATTAAACTTTGATCCACGACAGGAAGTACTTATGTGCTTCCTATATACAGCCAATTCAGTTTTAAAACACTTGGTGTAAAGGACTATAAACTATCATAAAAAAAACCCTTGAACTCTCTTTCTCTTTTGTTGAATTATTCTTGTTTTGTTTGAGTATTAAAAATTAACAGCATAAAACGGCTGAGAGAAAATCGGGCGTTTGGGCGTATTTTGATGTCAAAATCACGGATAATTCAAAGGCTGTTTGTAAACACTGCTACACGGAGTTGTCACGCGGCAAGACTAATACTCCCTAAAGTTTCTCGACGTCTTCTCTGCTTACTCATCTAAGATCTAAGCATCCAATCCTGTACAGTGAGAGGAACAGTCTAAAGACTTCGATGGCGGCTGCTGTTGAAGTTGCCACTGCCACCTTCTCGAATGTTTACTATTTTTTGTTAATTGTTTATTTGAAACAAAGCTGATATTGTCTGTTGGTTATTACGTTGGTTTTTAATGATAACATGCAATTGAACAAAAAGATAAATAATGAATAATAAAAAATGACAAGACCGGCTCCGGCCGGATTTTGAATTATGAATCCGGCCAGAACCGGCCCCGGCCGGATTTAAACAAGTAAATTAAAAACGAATTTTTAAAACCAATGCTCTTATATGTAATTAAAACACAAATTTTGCAATCAATTTTTTCTTATATTACTCTTTTATTTTATATTAAAGTCGAAATATCTTAATTATATCGAAATATCGAAATTAATTAAACTTATTGTAAAACTAATAATTGAATATTGCATTGTCTTCTATTTTGAGCATGTATGCAAAATTTGAAAAAAATCTATCATCAGGAAGTGACTCAAAAATTGATTGCAAGATTTGAAACAGACAGAGAAACAGAAACGACGAGTTAATAAAAGCATTGGTAAAAAACCCAAGTCCGGTGCAACCCTAATATATATATATATATATATATATATATATATATATATATATATATATATATATATATATATATATATATATATATATATATATATATATATATATATATATATATATATATATATATATATATATATATATATATATATATATATATATATATATATATATATATATATATATCTTTGAGACACGCTCCAAGAAACACAACTCGCCATTTGGCAGAAACAACTTTTCGAGCCAAATTCTCGACCTTTCGGCACAAAACTCTCTGTTCGAGACTACAATTAGCCCTCTGTTACGCGAGGGATTGATAACAGAAGCATAAATGTAAAACCTTCTGTTTCGTTTCGTTTAAAACTCGCAGCTAAATCTCTCCGCAATAATAAAGATATAGTTGTACTCAGAGCCGATAAAATTCAGTGTTATGTTGTAATGAATTACTCAGACTATATACAAAAGCTGAATATCATAATTTCTAATTCTACAAAATTTAGACTTATTACAAAAGATCCCACCAATAGTCTGAAACAGAAAGTTAATAAATTGATGTCTCAAGTTAACTCTTTCGATTCAGAAACAAAGCTATCTAAGTTGATAGGTGAGTTTGGTACTGGATATTTGTATGGAATGATAAAAACGCATAAATTTGATAATCCTGTTCGTCCAATTATCTCGCAATGTCCAAGTCCTACTTATCTCTTGGCAAAGTTTGTTAACAAAATTATCACACCTTACTGCCCTCATACTTACAGTTTGAAATCCTCTCTGGAATTTGTTGATCTTATTCATGGCTGCAGACAAAGTGGGATTGCTGCAACAATGGATGTCGAGAGTCTCTTCACTAACGTCCCTGTTCGTGATACAATATCTATCATTTGCAATTACGTCTATCATAGTGATACGTTGCCACCACCAAAGATTCCAGAATCTCTGCTGCACGAGCTTCTGCTGGTATGTACTACGGAGTCTCCATTCAGACACTTAGACCAGAGCTTATTTCTACAGATTGATGGAGTGGCGATGGGATCTCCATTGGGACCAACCTTTGCCAACTTTTACATGGGTCGTTTAGAGGAGATTGCTTTCGCTGAAATAGAAGAAACCCCAATTGTTTATGCGCGATATGTGGATGATATCTTTCTTCTTGTGAGGTCTGAACGTGAAGTCGTTGCTTTAAAGAATACTTTCGAGAGCAATTCAGTTTTGAAATTTACCTTCGACCTAAATGACAGTAAAAAACAAGTAAATTTTCTCGACACCATCATCACAATAACTGATTCTGGTCCTACTACCAAAGTCTTCATCAAACCAACTAATAATGGAACATGCCTAAATGGTGACAGCGAGTGTCCGGACAGATATAAAAGAAGTGTTATTAATAGTTATCTCCTCAGAGCTTATCGTTTTTCCGAAACCTGGTCAGATTTCCATAAAGAAATAGTTAGAATCAAGCAGTTATTGGTTAACAACAATTATTCTAATAGCTTTGTCGACGGTTTTATTAACAATTTTGTAACCAAAATGAAAACATCTGTGAGTTCGGCTGGGTCTGACGCTGACAAGGGTCGTGATGTACGCCAGGAGTTCCCCGTGTTCTACAAAAATCAAATGAATCTCAATTACAGAATTGATGAAAGTATTATAAAGAAGATAATAAAAAAGGAAGTTTCTGTTATAGACCCCGTCAGGAATAAACTGGGTTTATATATTTATTACAAAAACTTGAAACTTTTTAATTTGGTCATCAAGAATGATAGAACAAGTATCACTGACCCGTTGCAACAAAATCACGTGGTGTACCATTTCAAATGTTCTATTCCACATTGTAAGGTGGATACATACATTGGTCACACTACAATACAATACAATACAAAGTAAGATTTATAACGCGCCCTTATAAAAAACAAGTCTTTCGCAAAAGCGCGCAGTTCGACAATATCTCCTAGTCAAAGAACTTACTAAAGAGATAAGTTTTTAATTTAGTTTTAAATTGAGTAGCGTCTTTAGATTGGCGAATGTGTACAGGCAAGCTGTTCCAGTAAGTTGGGCCAGAGATGGCGAAAGCTCTGTTTCCAAATTGGAGACGAGACCGGACAGAGACGAAGTCGTCCCTGCTAGTAGAACGAAGACGCCGCCTTGCAGGGAGCGACGAGCATGGCGAAACGAGACACTACCACTACGTTGTCAAGGAGACTCACGATGCATAGTTCGGGAGTATTCTTAATCATTATGAATGTATTCATTTGAAAAAGCTAACACGAAAAGAACTTGAAGAAGGTGTTTCGATTTTAACAAGTGAATCCGACTCTTTCCGGCTGAAAATTAAAGAGGATCTCTATATCTTATTAATGAGAACCGCAATTAATAAACAATTTGATAAATTTCCACAGATTCTCAACTTATTCGGTGTCAAAGAAAGCAATATGCATCGGTTACCCTATATTCCTTCTAACGACGAGGATAACATAAATGATGATACTTCTGACTCGTCCTCTGACACAAATACTTTGGCCGTTGAGGCTGCTCCTGACGAATCTCATTGTAATGTATCTGAGGAAATTCTTGTCTCTTCTAATATAACACAGCGAAAGCGCAAAAATTGATTTCCAATAGTATAAATTTTATATTCTTTTGATTTGATAGGTAGAGTGTTTTTTCGTTTTTTCTTTTGTTAGTGTGCTAATTCTTTGACAATTTCGGTTCTTTCTGTTTGTTTACTTTTCTCGTTTTACTTTTGACCCTGAGGATGGCTGACATAGCTGAAACGGTCCGTCGGTCTGACAATAAAAGTTTAATGGAAAAGTTTTTGGCTAATTGTAGTCTCGAACAGAGAGTTTTGTGCCGAAAGGTCGAGAATTTGGCTCGAAAAGTTGTTTCTGCCAAATGGCGAGTTGTGTTTCTTGGAGCGTGTCTCAAAGATAAATTGATTCCACAGTTTATTCGCAACAAATATATATATATATATATATATATATATATATATATATATATATATATATATATATATATATATATATATATATATATATATATATATATATATATATATATATATATATATATATATATATATATATATATATATATATATATATATATATATATATATATATATATATATATATATATATATATATATATATATATATATATATATATATATATATATATATATATATATATATATATATATATATATATATATATATATATATTATAAGGAAACATAGCGTTGATATGTTTTTACGAGCCACATATATCAGAAACTTGGATGGCGTACAATCCACCACGAAATAACGCAAATATACATGTCTCAACTTCAGACTCGAACCCACGACTGTCGGATCGGCAACACCGCCTCGCATCATGCCAACTACCTTACCATCTGCGCCACTTCCACCGCCAAAAAACAGTGGTTGTTAAGCGCTTTTGTTGGGGTATGTTGAACACAACACTCGACTATGAATGGGTTCGAATCAATGCTCGATAGTATTATAAGTTGTACGGCGTACAATCCGTCACTAGCTAATTTAATAGCTATCGAGATATATGTTTTATAATATATATTATAAGGAAACAGCGTTGATATGTTTTTACGAGCCACATATATCAGAAACTTGGCGGTGTTGCCGATCCGACAGTTGTGGGTTCGAGTCTGAAGTTGAGACATGTATATTTGCGTTATTTCGTGGTGGATTGTACGCCATCCAATTTAATAAAAACCGCTCGAAAATGGCAAAACAATTAACTCCGTTTAATGCTAGAAACATGCGCATGCAGTTAAAGGAGGAGTGTACTTCTGCCGAATGTACATTCCGAGAACTTAATTTGAGTTATGAAAAGTTATTGAATGACGTTTCTTCTGTATGTTGTGACCAAGAAGCTTCACAATCTTTTCTTCAATTTACACAAGAACAATTTATCCAATTGGAGCGAGTTAAACGAAGTATTATTACCAAAAAAACTCAGTAAATTATACTCCGGTTCGTTTCTACTGAAGGATTTTACTGATTGTTTTATAAACCTCTCTTCATATACTCCTTCTCCCGTCGAACGTGATTTTTTAAATCTTGGATTTAACTTTCATATCTGCAAAAAGTACGATCAAACAAACAAAAAAACAGAGCTGGAAATTCTCTTTGAAAAACTCCATTCATTGCGAGAAGTTGGACTGATTATGTACGATGATTCTTTAAGAATCGAGTTGCTACGCGAGGGACAAATTAACAGGTATCGTCCATTTCATTCTAGTATTCCAACCCATCTCAGACACGCGGCTAAATCATTACGATCTAATCCTAATATAATATGATAAAATTCAAAGCTATGTTATTATGAACAACTCTGAATATCTGATGAAACTAAATGAACTAGTTGCTGATACAAATAAATTTCTGAAAATTACCAAAGATCCAACTTTTGCAATTAAACAAAGAGTTAATGTTTTAATTCGAAAATTGAATAATTGTCTCGACGAAGATAAAATGTCTATTTTAATAGGAGATTTTGCACCTGGTTACTTATACGGTATGGTGAAAACTCACAAAGCTGGTAATCCTTTACGTCCAATAATCTCTCAATGCCCTACTCCTACATATCATTTAGCTAAATATATCAAAAAGATAATTTTTCCATTTTGTCCTAATCAATATAGTCTAAAATCGTCTCTGGATTTTGTTGACTTGGTTCATGGTTGCAAGAATAAAGGAATTTGTGCATCTTTAGATGTTGAAAGTTTATTTACTAATGTACCTGTTCAAGAGACAATTTCAATTATCTGCCGTTACGTGTATAATCATTCAACGTTGCCTCCTCCAAGAATTCCTGAAGAGCTTTTGAAACAAATTTTGATTATCTGTACTTCAGAATCACCATTTCGACATCCTAATAATAATTTATACCTCCAAGTCGACGGTGTCGCCATGGGGTCTCCACTCGGACCTACATTCGCCAATTTTTATATGGGAAATTTAGAGACAACTGTTCTGTTAAATTTCAATCCCAAACCATTATTATACGCTAGATATGTCGACGATATTTTTCTTCTTGTGGAAAATGAGTCTGATTTGTTTAAATTGAGGGATAGTTTTGAAGAAAAATCCGTTCTACATTTTACTGTTGATTTGAATCATCAAAATAAACAACAAGTACATTTCTTAGATACTCTTGTTACTTCCACCGAGAGCGGACTCAAAACTAAAGTCTACATTAAACCAACCAATAATGGTGTCTGTCTAAATGGTGATAGCGAGTGTCCCGACAGATACAAGGCTAGTGTCATCAATAGTTATTTATTACGGGCATACAGATTTTCTGAGAATTGGATGGAGTTCAACATCGAAGTCGAAAGGATTAAAAAAGTTCTTATCAACAATAACTTCTCTAATACCGTTGTCGACAACGCCATCAATAGTTTTGTTACTAAGATGGTTACCAAAGAATCCTCTACACAGAAGGTAAAAGAGGACAACATCAAACTAATAACCTTGTTCTATAGAAATCAGATGCATTCCGATTATAAATTGGACGAATCTGTTTTACGTAGAATTATCAGTAAAGAAGTTTCTGTTATACATCCTAATAATAACGTGTTGAAGTTATATATTTACTATAAAAACCTCAAACTTTTTAACCTTGTAATTACCAACAATAGAACCCGGAAAAAAGAAAAAAGATGATATCCTACAGCAAACCAACTTGGTATACCAATTTAAATGTCCGTTACCACACAGTAAGGTGGAACAATATATTGGTCATACCAGAACTAAACTGTCTCGTAGGTTAACAATGCATCTGCAATCCGGCAGTATTCGACAGCATTTTGAAACAATACATCATCGAAAACTCACACGTGAAGTTCTCGTTGCTAATTCAAATATTGTTGTTAAAGAATACGATCCTCTTCGACTTAAAATAAAAGAAGCTCTTTATATTCAGAAACTCTGCCCTTCAATTAATAAACAATTTGAAAAGTTTTCTACAACTCTTAGATTATTTGGATTCACTGAGGACATTGCTTCACGACCGAATTTTGAAAAGAGTAACAATGTTTTGACTGCTTCTGACAATGTTGACACTTCGATTAACGGAAGTAGCATGGGTCCTATTGATCTTTCAAATGGTCATCTTCTCGATACCTTTTCTAATGCGACTCTTGATGTTTCTAATGTTAATGAATTCCACGACATCGGTAACTGCTGCTCTGTTGATCTGGTTCAATCACTTGATAATTTTCTTGAGACTGATTCACCTGATGAGTTTCAGCTTAATCATAAGTGTGATATGTATAAAACAAACAGTCCTGACGTTTTGGACGCATGCTCCTTTTCGCAATATTTCGATACCACGCAAGATCCGTCATCTAAAGATACTTTAGAAAATATCCTCACAGAAAGTCCTTGTTCCTTCACGACCGTTGTTGATGACTTGGATCAACCTGTTAGTCCTGATGATACCACGCGCACCTGTGTCGAAGAAGAATGTCCGATTGATGACAATTGTTCGTACTCATCCAGTTCCTTCCTCCATTTACTTTCAAACGAGAACATCACTGTTCGACGAAAGCGGAGATATTCTTGATTTTATTTATTTAAGTATCTTATGTAATTTCGACTTAATTTAATCATTTATTATCATAATACTTGCTTTTATTATTATTATTACTGCTACCATTATTTTATCCTTTAATTAAACGTTTTTAATTATACTTATTTTATCCTCATAACTCCAGTTTATTTTATGCACGTTAATTTAATTACAGTGTCTAAATTTGATTATATATATATATATATATATATATATATATATATATATATATATATATATATATATATATATATATATATATATATATATATATATATATATATATATATATATATATATATATATATATATATATATATATATATATATATGTGTCTCAACTTCAGACTCGAACCCACGATTGTCGGATCGGCAACACCGCCTCGCATCATGCCAACTACCTTACCATCTGCGCCACTTCCACCGCCAAAAAACAGTGGTTGTTAAGCGCTTTTGTTGGGGTATGTTGAACACAACACTCGACTATGAATATATATATATATATATATATATATATATATATATATATATATATATATATATATATATATATATATATATATATATATATATATATATATATATATATATATATATATATATATATATATATATATATATATATATATATATATATATATATATATATATATATATATATATATATATATATATATATATATATATATATATATTTTTAAGCAAACTCGATTGAAAAAAGTGGCAAATATAACCAGGTTTATAGTCACCTATTATTTTAGAAAAAATTGTTATCTTCTTTTTAATAAAGTTAAACGGCTCTGAAGATGGCAAAAAATTGCCGAAATAGATCTATAAGCTATAATATTATGGAATTTGTGTTTGATAATAAATTATTTTTAAACCGATTTAGACTATTGGAAAAAATTAAAAATAAAATCGATTCAGCCAAGTGTGCCACTTTTTTCAATCGAGTTTGCTTAAAAGAACATATAGTCTGGTAGATTTAGCTTTTGATTCGGAAATTTTAATAGACAAGCCAAAAAGTACATTAAACTATAGTATTTGTTATAACTAAGAGCTGGAAAGAGATACCAGACACAGATCGGTCCCTAAAAAAGTTATTAGCAAAAGAAGTTGCTCAAAACTCGCGAATCTGTTTATTAACGCCAACCAATCAAAAGCCAGCTTTTTCTATTTCTGCGTAAAAAGTGACGCTTAATTTAAAAATTATCTCCACGAAATTTAAACTTTTTACGCTCAAATGCTCATAAAACAGTTTAGTTATTTATTTCTATATTTTTGTAACAACACTTTTATTTTCCGTTTGCTTATGGAGCTGCCCGAAGAATGTTGATTATCAAATGCTTAAACTTAAACTCTTAAACTAGTTTAACTCCTCTGTATAAACGATTATGTACACTCAACTAGTCTACGTTTTCGAAATTCTCCTGTATTTAAAAAGCAATACAACATGAAAACACAACCTTACTTGAAAATAGCTGAAGGGGGTGCCGGTTATGGGAATCGTACCACTTTTTAAAGAAACATCCTCAAACATCTTAAAGACAAGAAAATTATCAAACACTGGTATTTAGAACAACATAAATTTTAATTCTAAAAACAAAGTATAAGTTTCAACTTATTAAATAATTATAATAATAACTGTTATCTAGCTTCAAAAATCATTATATTGAGCACAATTCAGTTGAGCAGAAGAGTCAGATCTTTATCCACGACTTTACTTCTTGTGTCCACCACACATATCAAGAGTGCTGTAGACAGAATTATGCACATCATATCATAGTCAAATTGTTTGCTGTTTATTATAACACACAAGCAAACAGTTTTGACATTGAGACAATGCTTAGCAATATCCTCATGTGCAGAAAAACTTGTTACAACAATAATAGACGTGTAACTGGAGGAAATATACAAGAGCTATTTTAATAAGCATCAAAACCTTACAGAACAAAGAAGACATTTTCTTAAGAACTTGATAAGTTTCTATATATCACTTTAAATAAAATGTAATAACTGCTCACATTGGCCAACTCTGACATTTATACATATTTCACTATTATAGATAATAATAGATATTATTTACAAGACCATTAATATAAAGTCAGTTATCTTAAACTTTGTCACAGCAACATTTACAAGCATATACAAGTACCTTTAAAACTGTTTTAAGAGCATCAACTTTTTTGCCAATTTAAAGAATAAATACGTCCAAAAACAAAGACTAATTTTGGGCAAGCCTAATTAAAATAGTATCTCATCGATTTTAACAGTTTCTTCATACAGGCCTTCACATATATTGCCCTAAAAAATATCTACTTCAAGATTATCAGTATGTAAAGATTTATTACAAACTTTACCATAGCAATGTTTACAGGCAGATACAATGTAGCTCATATTTAAAACATGAACAATTTTTAGAAGAGCATGGGCTTTTTTAAAAATTTCACATTTACAACTTATACAATAATTAGGCTATCAGGTGCTGCCTCTATATCAGTATTAATGAGACACAACTTAAAATCTATTTTTCCCAGCTCCATCTATCATTGTCTAAGAAATACTTCAATTTCATTTCCTGAAAATGAGTTCTCAAAACATGCATTTTCAGTTGAGGTAGCTTTCCAGGAATAATTTTTGAACTACTTTATATTTGACTGGAATAATTGTTTATTGTGTGGAAAACTTAGATCTTAAATTCTTTTTATTGGAGCTAGATCAGCTAGCTGCTAGAACTAAAACTAACACAAGGCTGAGGCTGATTATTTTTCTTTGCTTTGTTATTTACTTATGTATGCAAACATCCACATTTATAGAGTTAAACTGTCAATTAAAATTGTATCTCCAATTACAGTTGCAGAATTCAATAAAGAAGTTTTCCCATCTTGTTTCAATATTTAGATTAGTTTTTCTTAAGTAGCAGATTTACACACAACGCACTACATTGCGATATTAGTTACATTTAGATTAAAAAATGTGCTAACTACAATACAAACTTACCATAACCAAACTTAACAGATGTAATAACACGAATAAAAGAAAATAAAAAAATACCAGAATGACAGACAAAAGACAAGACTGACCAAAGAAAAAATTATGTACTATGCTATACAAACTATACAATTATACAACTATATAAATGAATAGGAAATTTAAAAAAAACGCTGCTAAAAATCCAAAATCGTCCAAATCAAAATCTAAGGCTTAAATAAAACGTTAAGATATTGAAGAGAAATCGAATTCAAACGCGATAAAACCGGCAATGCAAAATGAATACAAAGACAACGCAAATATAGCATAGAAAACTAGCCTTTATTGAATTCTTACTGGCTGAGCGAGTAAATATGTTACTGCGCGTAACGCGACATTGTCTTACGTAATGAGACAAAAGAGTACGTCTAAAATCATTAATAACTAGAGTACCATAACTGCTCATTCGTGGTATCTTCATAAAGACATTCTACAACATATTCTCTATTGAATGGTATAAAAATTGGCTTGTCTATTAAAATTTCCCATGTTGCCTCGAAAAACTGCTAGATCTACCAGTCTAATATAGCGCCGAAGTATTCAAAAACTACTACTTGCTCGATTTCGGCTACAAATCGAAATGCGAAAGTTGAAAATCTTCTACAATCTCAGATTGTGCAGAAAGAACGAGAACTTAAAGAATTACAGGCAAGGTACGCAGAAGAAATGTGTACAACCACAGAAGACAACTTTGGTACAGACGTCCATAAATTCCTCCAACTTGTCAACGAACACTTTACAAAATCCGAACGTGTGAAGGAAGTTAAAATTGTTAAAAAATTTCTCGATTGTATGGAGGTCTGTTACTATTTAAACAAAATTGTACTACATACGTTAATTTGTCCGATTATAAATTGTCTGACGATGAATGTGACTTTTTAATGCTCGGTTATAATTATCATTTACGTAAACCTTATGATCAATTACACAAACAAACCGAACTTGAAATATTGTACAATGATATCTTAAATTTAGAAGCCAAAAATAAAATTACTGTAAAGTCAACTTTGAAGCCTCTATTACTAGCTGAAGGTTATAAACATCGATGCTCAAATTTTAAGTCTACCTTACCTAAGAAGTTATTGAATGCTGCCTCTCAACTACGTAAAAATACTCAGATAATTATCCGTAAAGCTGACAAATCACCTACGTACGTCATTTTAAATCGTGACAAGTATATTTTCAAACTCAATACAATTCTCTCTGACAGCTCTAAATTTCAAAAAGTGAAAGCTGATCCTACTGTTAAGATCAGATCTAAACTAAATAAGATCATTGCGACTCTTATTAAAAAGAAGATAACAATTTTTTCTAAAATAATAGGTAACTATAAACCTGGTTATATTTATGGTAATGTTAAAATACATAAGAAAGATAACTCATTAAGACCTATTATTTCACAATGTCCTGCTGTTACTTATAATTTGCTGTGTAATTAATTAATGTTAGCATAATGAGGGTTAGCTTCTAATGTTGTGCATATTAAAATGGTTGTTTTAAAATTTTAACTTATACATTTGTTATGTTTTATTGAAGCTGTGTAATTAATAATGTTAGCAAAATGAGGGTTAGCTTCTAATGTTGTGTTCATTAAAATGGTTTGTTTTACTAGTTTACATCCATGTGTAAAAATGTTTTTTAATAAATATCTTGTACTTGACTGTTATTAATATTATATTATGCCAATTATGCCCAACTTGATTATGGAAATGCCCTAAAAAGTATTTTTAAAAAAATATGTGATATTGTTTAGAGCATTATAATATCCAGAACAAAATTGAAAAGAAAAACTTGCTACATATTAAAAAAACCAACTAGCTAAACTTTTTTAAAAGTTATCGGTCTCTGTTTATTTTTGTGCCTGACTTATTAATATTCAGTGATGTGCGCAAACTAATTTTTAAGTTAAAATTTTCCTAACTTGTATTTTAAAATAGGCTGACCTAGTTTAATAAAAACTACATTGATCTTATGGCTCGATAACTTTTTGGTCAAAATTGGATTTAGCAAATCAATGGTTTCATTATCCATTTTGCATCTTCGAGTTGTTAGAGGAAAACTGAGAGCCGGCTCTACGCTCAGGGCCGGATTAAGGCCTAGGCACTAAGGCACAGTGCCTTGGCCTATGAAAAAAATTTAGCCTACGAAAGAAAATTTTAAAATAATTTCCGTCATTAATTTTAATACGTCTGATATTCCTTGCACATAAAAAGTCACAAAAAGTACAATTATAATTTATAAATTGTAAATGTAAACCTGTCCGTAATGATACTCACGAACGATATTATAAGTCATCTATAAGAAATTTACAAATTTACAATTGCTAAAAATTAATTACTACAATAAAATAAAGTATCATTTATTCATTGAATTATGAGTCAATATATCAACGGAAATTTTCATCTTATCATCTAATTCTATCAATTTTATGCCAATTAGTAGTATTTATAAATATACAAATATTATACTCGTTTATGTGCCTTGGCCTACGAGACAGTTAATCCGGCCCTGTCTACGCTCATCTGAAGAGTGCGCGTTGTTTAGTTGTTTGTTACTACTAGCATGTATTCATAGTTTTTAGCTCACAAATAGGCTAACTTAGGAAACAAACTCCGCTCATACATCTCACCGATTCTGTGATTTTTGAATCAACGCAAACTTTCACAGAGACCAGTTTTACATTCTGCTATAACATTTTATTAGAAAACACATTTACGTTTAATTATTCTTTAACTCTCTCCGCTGCAAATATGATGCGTGATTTTTTGGCCTGCCGCTCACTCTCATGAATCCCGCTTTACACTCTAACCATGATTTCAGTAAACACTCGAATATGTAACAGTTCTTGATAAGGTAATAGTTCTTGAAAAAGTAATAGTTCTGGAAAAAGTAATAGTTCTGGAAAAAGTAATAGTTCTGGAAAAAGTAATAGTTCTGGAAAAAGTAATAGTTCTGGAAAAAGTAATAGTTCTGGAAAAATGTAAGCAAGGAACATTTTTTATATGGGTACTGAACCCCACAAAACCAGTAGCGTCATTTCAGCAATTCCTAGAAGGGGGGGCAAAATGTTTCTGCACAAATTTTCTAACAAATCTATACTCTTGTCTCCAAAAAATAGCTGATGACCAGGGGGTCGGATGTTCAGTTTCATAAATGTTTCTTAAGCTCTATAGTCTTTTGCCTTCTAAAAAGTAGCTGATGAACGGGGAGAGTTGGGTTGAGGGATACTCAGAGGCGGTGATTCTGCAAAATTTTTGGAGGGGCAAAGATTTTTTAAATGCAACTTAGAGAATCTTCAAACTCAAATGACCATGCCAATGTACACTAATATGTTGGATTTACATGTAAAACATCATATTAATTAAAAAAATTTAGAAAAATATAAACTTTTATCTAATATTGAACGCGGACAAAAAAACGTTTATATTATGAATGTAATATATATATATATGTCATAGTGTTTGACTTCAAACTCCTCCGAAACGGCTGAACCGATTTTAATGTAATTTTTTCCTTCAATCAACCAGTCTTAATTACAGTTACTAAGACACAAGTTTTTGATTAAATGTGTATTTCTTCTAATAAATTTTGGACCATTTCTAAAGAACCTTAGTATAGTTATCGATATTATAACAATATATATATATATATATATATATATATATATATATATATATATATATATATATATATATATATATATATATATATATATATATATGTTTCCTATAACAGAGTATCTTGAACTGTCTGATTAATTTGATTTGATTAATTTTAATTGATTTAAAGCCTAATTCATGTCGGAAACATTAAAACATGTATTGTCATCCAGAATAACGCTTTCCTGAAAGTTTTAGAGCTCTAGGTGGTCGAAAAGTGGGAAAGCAACCGGGAGCGTGAGAGCAAGCGGGAAAGGAAACGGGAGCGTGAGAGAAAAACCTCTAAAAAGCCCGGGCAATGCCGGGCACCCCGCTAATATATATATATAAGAATATGTCCTGACTAACTGACTGACTGATAATCAACGCCGAGCTCAAACGCCTCATCCTAGAAACGTGATATTTGAAAATTCTATTACTTTTATAGCGCAAGCACACACTAAAAAAGGATTTGTAAAAATTTGCTCCTGAGAGAATAAAACTAGAAAACAATTTTTTTCTAGAACAACGCATTTCTCAAAAACCAAAAATGAGGGGCTTTGGAAATTTGCTATTTATATTCTTTTTAAAAAATTAAAAAATACGTGTTTTACCATTTTTTAAAATTTTGGTTTCCAGGACCTCAAATGTGGGGTGGAAAATCGGGTTAATAGTTTTTTATAGTAACAGCTACTCAAAAACTGCAAATGCTACAGATGTAAAAATTAATATTTAGTATCTACTCAAAAAATAATGATATACGTGTTTCACCTTTTTTTGAAAATTTGGTTTTTAGGACCTCAAATGTGGAGTGGAAAATAGATAGTGTAATTTTTTTTAAAGTAACAGCTATTCAGAAATTGTAAATGCTACAGATGTAAAAATTAACAATTAGTATTTCCTCGAAAAAATAAAATAAACGTGTTTTACCATTTTTGAAAATTAGGTTTCCGGGACCTCAAATATGAGATGGAAAATTAGGTTATTTTTTTTTTTTTATAAAATAACTGCTACTTAAAAACTGTAAGTGCTACTGATGAAAAAATTATTGTTTAGTATTCACTCGAAAAATAAAGATACACGTTTTTTACCAATTTTTAATTATTTGGTTTCCAGGACCTCAAATGTGGAGTGAAAATTAGTGTTATTTTTTTTTAAATAACTGCTACTCAAAAACTGTAAATGCAACAGATGTAAAAATTAATAATTAGTATTTACTCAAAAATAATGATGTACGTGTATCACCATTTTTTGAAAATTAGGATTTTAGGACCTCAAATGTGGAGTGGAAAATAGATAGGGTTATTTGTTTTTTAAAGTAACAGCTACTCAAAAACTGTAAATGCTACAGATGTAAAAATTAGTATTTAGTATTTCCTCGAAAAAATAAAATTAACGGGTTTTACCATTTTTGAAAATTAGGTTTCCGGGACCTCAAATGTGGAGTGTAAAATAGGGTTATTTTTTTAAAATAACTGCTACTTAAAAACTGTAAATGCTACAGATGTAAAAATTAACAATTATTATTTACTCAAAAAATAATGATGTACGTGTATCACCATTTTTTGAAAATTTGGTTTTTAGGACCTCAAACGTGGAGTGGAAAATAGGGTTATTTGTTTTTTAAAGTAACAGCTACTCAGAAACTGTAAATGCTACAGATGTAAAAATTAACAATTAGTATTTACTCGAACAAATAAAATAAACGTGTTTTACCATTTTTGAAAATTAGGTTTCCGGGACCTCAAATGTGAGATGGAAAATTAGATTATTTGTTTTTTTAGAATAACTGCTAAAAACTGTAAGTGCTACTGATGAAAAAATTATTATTTAGTTTTTACTCGAAAGGATATGCGTGTTTTACCAATTTTTAAATATATTGTTTCCGGGACTTCAAAGGTGAGGTTGAAAAAAGAAAAACTAAAAATGTGAATGTTTTAAAACAAATGTTTTCTAAAATAAGGCATATGTAGAAAACCAAAAATGAGAAAGCTTTGAAATTTGGTATCTAGATTCTTCTTAAAAAATAAAAAAAACACTTGTGTCACCATTTTTTAAAAATTTGGTTTCCAGGACCTCAAAAGTGGGGTGGAAAATAAGGTTGTTTTTTAGAATAACTGCTACTCAAAAACTGTAAATGGTACAGGAATAAAAATTAGTATTCTAAAAATAAAGATATACGTGTTTCACCATTTTTTACAAATTTGGTTTCCAGGACATTAAATGTGGGGTGGACAATATGATTACTTAATTTTTAAAGTAGCTGCTACTCAAAAACTTTGAATGCTACAAAAGTAAAAATTAGTGATACACATGTAAAATTTAGTATCTACTCAAAAGTAAAGATGTACCTATTCTATCAATTTGTAATAATTTGGTTTCCAGGACCTCAAATGTGGGGTGGAAAAAAGAATTTTATTAAAAACTCCAAAAACTAAAATTGTTAAAATTTTGCAATTTGGTACCGATAATTAGTTTTACGAAATAACAAAATATATGTTTTATTAATTTGTCAAAATTTGGTTTCTAGGACTTCAAAAACTAATCTAAATAAATGAGCTAATAAAGAATTTTTTTTTATTTGGTGGAAAATCTTGGGGGGGCGTCTCCCGCCCCCAGCCCTTCAATCGCCGCCTCTGGGAACACTGCTTCCAAAAACTTTGTCTTTATTTAAATCAAAAATTAAAAAAAAATTGTTGGGGGGGACTAAGTAGGTATAATTGAAAATGTATAAAAAATACTACGTTTATCAACTAATCTAAATAAATGAGCTAATAAAGAATTTTTTTTTATTTGGTGGAAAATCTTGGGGGGGCGTCTCCCGCCCCCAGCCCTTCAATCGCCGCCTCTGGGAACACTGCTTCCAAAAACTTCGTCTTTATTTAAATCAAAAATTTAAAAAAAAATGGTTGGAGGGGACTAAGTAGGTATAATTGAAAATGTATAAAAAATACTACGTTTATCAACTAATCTAAATAAATGAGCTAATAAAGAATTATTTTTATTTGGTGGAAAATCTTGGGGGGGGGGGTTTCTCCCGCCCCCATCCCTTCAATCGCCGCCTCTGGGAACACTGCTTCCAAAAACTTCCTCTTTATTTAAATCACAAATTTAAAAAAAAAATTGTTGGGGGGATTAAGTAGGTATAATTGAAAATGTATAAAAAATACTACGTTTATCAACTAATCTAAATAAATGAGCTAATAAAGAATTTTTTTTTATTTGGTGGAAAATCTTGGGGGGGGGGCGTCTCCCGCCCCCAGCCCTTCAATCGCCGCCTCTGGGAACACTGCTTCCAAAAACTTCGTCTTTATTTAAATCAAAAATTTAAAAAAAAATTGTTGGGGGGACTAAGTAGGTATAATTGAAAATGTATAAACAAGTAAATTAAAAACGAATTTTTAAAAACAAATGCTTTTATATGTAATTAAAACACAAATTTTGCAATCAATTTTTTCTTATATTACTCTTCACAATTCCCTTGGCAAACTTCCAGAGTACCACATCATGTTAAATAAACAACTTAGCTAGCTTCCCATGAGACAAATTTTATTCAATTTGCGGTTTCTTGTAGACTGTTAAATTAAAATTAACTAAATTAATTGACTTATTGTAAAACTAATAATTGAATATTGCATTATCTTCTATTTTGAGCATGTATGCAAAATTTGAAAAAAATCTATCATCAGGAAGTGACTCAAAAATTGATTGCAAGATTTGAAACAGACAGAGAAACAAACAGAGACGTTCGAGTTAATAAAAGCATTGTAGAAAAATACTACGTTTATCAACTAATCTAAATAAATGAGCTAATAAAGAATTTTTTTTTATTTGGTGGGGGGGGCGTCTCCCGCCCCCAGACCTTCAATCGCCGCCTCTGGGAACACTGCTTCCAAAAACTTCGTCTTTATTTAAATCAAAAATTTTAAAAAAAATTGTTGGGGGGGACTAAGTAGGTATAATTGAAAATGTATAAAAAATACTACGTTTATCAACTAATCTAAATAAATGAGCTAATAAAGAAATTTTTTTTTATTTGGTGGAAAATCTTGGGGGGGGGCGTCTCCCGCCCCCAGCCTTTCAATCGCCGTCTCTCGGAACACTGCTTCCAAAAACTTCGTCTTTATTTAAATTGTTGGGGGGGACCACCCCCTGCCCTACCCAAATAACCCCTGCACGAAACCAAGGTAAAATTTTGCGACCACCAAAAATACTTGCAATTTTGTCACCAAAATTCAGTAGCATTCCTTTGCGTCCTGGCTACCAAAATAGGGTAGCCGTAGTGCATTCCTTTGCGTCCTGGCTACCTTTCAGAAGGTAGCCAGGACGCAAAGAAATGCACTACGGCTACATTACAGCGTCGTCGTAGTGCACATTTAAATCATTTATTATTATTATTATTATTATTATTATAATTATTATAATTATTATTATTATTATTATTATTATTATTATTATTATTATTATTATTATTATTATTATTATTATTATTATTATTATTATTATTATTATTATTATTATTATTATTATTATTATTATTATTATTATTATTATTATTATTATTATTATTATTATTATTATTATTATTATTATTATTATTATTATTATTATTATTATTATTATTATTATTATTATTATTATTATTATTATTATTATTATTATTATTATTATTATTATTATTATTATTATTATTATTATTATTATTATTATTATTATTATTATTATTATTATTATTATTATTATTATTATTATTATTATTATTATTATTATTATTATTATTATTATTATTATTATTATTATTATTATTATTATTATTATTATTATTATTATTATTATTATTATTATTATTATTATTATTATTATTATTATTATTATTATTATTATTATTATTATTAGTTTTAACTTTTTTTAAAAATAAAATGCAGTGACTAAATGGTAAAAGGTACAACTAATTAAAAGGAATTAAAATACAATTTAAATAAAATTTAAATTCATTAAGTACAAATGTAACAATATAAAAAATATTTAAATTAAAATTATAATAATAACAGTAATAATTAAATAATTAAGATCAGTTAGCAAAGCCTTTAACAACGGAATTACAGTCAACTTCAAGGATGTGACTGGAAGAAGAATCACATACATTATCTATAACCTTTGAAACACAAACGTCTGGTACAAAACCTTCATTCAACGAAGAAATACCTGAAAAAACATTGGCACTATTAACATGCATATTTTTAACAGAAGTTGTAGATAAATTAAAACATTTATTATTATTATTATTATTAGTTTTATTACTATTTAGAGAACCAAAAAGTTTAAGAGTTAAATCAAAAGAATACCATTGTTTATTAATTAAAGGTTTACATTTATTAATGGCTAAAGCTTCTTTTAATTTTAACTTAATGGGTTGATTTTCTTTCATTAGGATACTGGTATTATCAATTAGAAATTTATGTGATGGTTTGATTGAATGTTGTGTTGACATATGTTGGTAAATGCACCACTTTGACAATGCATAGTCAATCTACGAGACAGAGTGGTTCTTGTATGACCAATGTAATTTTCCACCTGACCATATGGAAACGGACACGAAAATTGGTACACTAGTTTGGTTTGTGCTACAGGGCTAGAAACATTATTTATACTATTTTTAATTAAAAGATTATGAGTTTTTCCATTGTTATAATAGATGTGTAACTTGAGTGTATTATCTTTATTTACAACCTTAATATTATCATACACAATTATTTTTCAACACTTTTTCATCTATTTTATAATTATTAGACATCTGATTAGCATAATATAATGGAATTATACAAGAATTTGATGAGTTATTGGTATTAGGTTTTGAAACATGTTTTTTATCAGTAAAATGTGACATAAATTTATTTATAGTTGCATCAACAATAGAATTAGAATAATTATTATTTATTAAAAGTTGTTTAACTCGCAGAATTTCGTTGTAAAAATCAGACCAAGTTTTGGAAAATTTATAAGCCCTATTAATATAATTATTAATAACGTTTAGTTTATATCTTTCAGGACAATCACTGTTATAATTAAGACAATTATCTGTGTTTGTGGGTTTAGTATAGACCTGGCAAGATAGTTTTGATACATTTCGTGTAACTAAAGTATCCAAAAAAGAAATTTGATGTGTATTATTAGCAAGTTCATAAGTAAATTGTAGTTTAGAATTTTTTACAAATGCATCTCTCAGTTTAAATAATTCTTCTAAATTATCAACTGAAACAAATATATCGTCAACATAACGGCAATACAGAAGAGGTTTGGTGTGATTTTCAAATACACGTGCTTCATGATCACCCATATAAAAATTAGCGAAAGTCGGGCCCAACGAGGACCCCATTGCTACACCGTCAATTTGTACATATAAGTCTCCATTAGGGGATAAAAAAGGAGATTGCGTTGTACATATATAAAGTAATTCTTTCAAGACTTCAGGGCTGATTTGAGGAGGTTGAATACTAGGATGAGAATAAACACACTTACAAATTATATTTATAGTGTCTATAACAGGTACGTTGGTGAACAAACTTTCAACATCTAAAGACGCAATTATATTAGAACTTCCATCTATGAATAAGATCAACAAAATCATAAGAAGATTTAAGACTATATTGAGAAGGACAATAAGGAGAAATAATTTTATTAATTTCTTTAGCAACATTATAAGTAACAGCAGGACATTGTGAAATAATAGGTCTTAATGAGTTATCTTTCTTATGTATTTTTACATTACCGTAAATATAACCAGGTTTATAGTTACCTATTATTTTAGAAAAAATTGTTATCTTCTTTTTAATAAGAGTCGCAATGATCTTATTTAGTTTAGATCTGATCTGAACAGTAGGATCAGCTTTCACTTTTTGAAATTTAGAGCTGTCAGAAAGAATTGTATTGAGTTTGGAAAAATAATTGTCACGATTTACGTAGTTGAGAGGCAGCATTCAATAACTTCTTAGGTAAGGTAGACTTAAAATTTGAGTATCGATGTTTATAACCTTCAGCTAGTAATAGAGGCTTCAAAGTTGACTTTAATTTTATTTTGGGCTTCTAAATTTAAGATATCATTGTACAATATTTCAAGTTCGGTTTCTTTGTGTAATTGATCATAAGGTTTACGTAAATGATAATTATAACCGAGCATTGAAAAGTCACATTCATCGTCAGACAATTTATAATCGGACAAATTAACGTTTTAAAGTTTTTTAACAATTTTAACTTCCTTCACACGTTATATATATATATATATATATATATATATATATATATCTTTGAGACACGCTCCAAGAAACACAACTCGCCATTTGGCAGAAACAACTTTTCGAGCCAAATTCTCGACCTTTCGGCACAAAACTCTCTGTTCGAGACTACAATTAGCCAAAAACTTTTCCATTAAACTTTTATTGTCAGACCGACGGACCGTTTCAGCTATGTCAGCCATCCTCAGGGTCAAAAGTAAAACGAGAAAAGTAAACAAACAGAAAGAACCGAAATTGTCAAAGAATTAGCACACTAACAAAAGAAAAAACGAAAAAACACTCTACCTCTCAAATCAAAAGAATATAAAATTTATACTATTGGAAATCAATTTTTGCGCTTTCGCTGTGTTATATTAGAAGAGACAAGAATTTCCTCAGATACATTACAATGAGATTCGTCAGGAGCAGCCTCAACAGCCAAAGTATTTGTGTCAGAGGACGAGTCAGAAGTATCATCATTTATGTTATCCTCGTCGTTAGAAGGAATACAGGGTAACCGATGCATATTGCTTTCTTTGACACCGAATAAGTGGAGAATCTGTGGAAATTTATCAAGTTGTTTATTAATTGACTATTATTATATAATATTATATATATATTTATTATATATATAATATATATATTATATATATATATATATATATATATATATATATATATATATATATATATATATATATATCTATATATGTATATATATATCTATGTATATATATATACATATATATACACATATATATATATATACATACATATATATATATATAGATATATACATACATACATATATATATACATACATACACATACACACATATATATATATATATATGTATATATATATATATATATATATATATATATATATATATATATATATATATATATATATATATATATATATATATATGTATATATATATGTATATATATATATTTTTTCTATTAGGTTCTATTAATTCCTCTTTTCGTTGCAATAAAATACAGAATGTCTTTGGAGAATATAAACCAGGATATATGTACGGGAATGCAATTATACATAAAGAAGGCACTCCTCTCAGACCTATAATCTCGCAGTGTCCCGCACCAACGTATCAGTTGGCAAAGTTTCTCAATCAATTAATTTCTCCATATTGTCAATCACAGTACAATATAAAATCTTCTAGTGAATTTGTTGACCTTGTTAATACTTGCTCTCAGATAATGAGCAAATCGTGCGATTTGCTCATTGGATGTAGTGAGCTTGTTTACAAGTGTACCTATAGAAATTACTATTGAGATAATTTGTTCATCTGTTTATAATCATCCTGAGCTTGCACCACCTCTGTTTGGTTTGAATTTGTTGAAAGAAGCTCTTTTACTGTGTACTACTGAGTCTCCTTTTGTTGCTCCAGGTGGTGAATTATATCTTCAGATAGACGGTGTGGCAATGGGGTCACCTCTGGGACCAGTTTTTGCTGAGTTTCACATGTCTGATGTGGAAAGAAAGTTAAGTTCAATGATTAATGAAAATACTTTGATTTATTGCAGATATGTAGATGATATTTTTATTATGTCACGTCCCGATAAGAATGTTTTTGATTTAAAGAAGGCTTTGGAAAACTCATCTGTACTCAAGTTTACACATGAATCTTGTGGAAAAGATGGCTCCTTGCCCTTTTTAGATGTGTTGGTTGGTAATGTTGGTGACAGGCTGCAGATGCAAGTATATGTTAAACCAACAGATTCAGGTGAATGTTTGAAAGGTAATAGTGATTGCCCTGATAGATATAAACATAGTGTTATAAATAACTATTTGACAAGAGCGTATAAACTCTCGAATAGCTGGATTGATTTTCATTTGGAAGTTCATAGGATTCGGCAACTGCTGATTAATAATGGATTTACTAATTGCATGTTTGATATGTGTCTGAAAAAGTATTTGGATTACAAGTTTTCTAGTGATGGTAATAATTCTCCAAGCAAGTATTGTGATGATATTAAACTGTTTTATAGAAGCCAAATGCATAAAAATTACAAGATGGAAAAAAATATGATTAGAAAAATTATCTTGAGCAAAGTTAAACCAGTTAAAAAAGATTCTAAGTTGAAACTCTGTATATACTATAATAACATGAAAACACATAATCTTGTTCTCAAAAATAGTCCTGTCAACTCTAATAATAGTTTGAAGCAAAGTAATGTTGTCTATAAATTTACTTGCCCGTATCATGAAGATATACCTCATTGTTATATAGGTCATACTAGAACGACACTTGCTAGAAGGTTGACTATGCATGTTGCAGATCACATGAGGGTACAACATCATATTCGTCTTGACAGAAAAATATTGGACAGCAACACTGAGATTTTGCGTAGAGAGCATTGTCCGATTCACCTTAAATTATCTGAAGCTTTGTATATTTCACAGGAAAAACCTAAAATTAATATGCAAAGAGATTTTACAGATGGCACATTGTCTCTGTTCAATATATCTGATGTTGGTGATGTTCAATCAAATAGAATCAAACTTGATATTGATACTTTGATTTGTTCTGATCCAGCCAAGGCAGGGGCTGCACAACCGAGTGTGCAGTCTGCAAATATTCAACTTGCTATAGAACATCAGATTGAAAATGCTGTCTCTGATGAAAACAAATCCGGACACGTAAATGACAAAGATGCAAAAGAATGTTGTTCATTCAGGGTCGTGACCGCTGATGACGTCAATATTGATAACTGTTTTTCTCCCTTATATGCATCTGATGGAAATAACTAGGATGGTGATTTAAAAGGCACCTCAATTACAGATAGCATTTTGCTTGATTTAAAGTGCGACGATATGCATCCTTCTACAATATGTTTTTCTTCCTCCCAAGCCTCTGAAATATGTAACATTGATGGTGATAAAAAAGGCGCCTCATCTACAGATGACTTGTTGCAGGGATTTAAAACTGTAGATACATGTTGCTTGTCGGGATTGCCTGGTCAAAGTCTCGTTGATCAAACAGATGTTGAGTTTTATGATGGTTGTTTATCCGGTTGCCATGATTCCGTCCGAATGCACCGGATAAAGGGTTGTGCAGAGATTTCTCAGGTGGATGACGGATTTTCTGGAGTGTCTGTTGATGGTACATGTGTTTCAGAGGGGATATCTGGTCCGTTGAGCTTGTCTCACTTAACTGATAACATTAATATTACAATTAGACGGAAGAGGTGACATTGTTTTGATATGATACATAAGCTTCTTTGTCTGTTTCACATTTCTTAAAATTTTTGATGAATTTTATAAATTTAAATTATTATCTCTCGATTTAAATTAATATAATTTTTAAAGTATTTTTATTTTGATTTTATTATTATTATTTTATTTTTATTATTATTTTATTAAATATTTTCTGCTTAATTTAACGTTCATCGTCCCGATTTTAATTATTATTATGTACTGTATGTATTAACTTTTAGTTACATTAAGACAATCAAAACAACCCTGACGATGGCCGCAATGGCTGAAACTTGCAAGTTGGTTGCTAATAAAACGTTTGATTTTAGATTTAGTAAAAGTGTTTTCTCTCACTTAAAATATTTTAAGCGTTTAATTGACAAAACCGTGTTTTCTAAATGGCGTGTATATTTCAACAGAGCATGTTTAAATGAATATATATATATATATATATATATATATATATATATATATATATATATATATATATATATATATATATATATATATATATATATATATATATATATATATATATATATATATATATATATATATATATATATATATATATATATATATATATATATATAAGCGTTACAGAATCAGTGAGTGACGTGGTCTCCTATAATATAGATAAATAACCAAGATTCAGTAAACAACGTATTCGGTTGAATTTTAATTGTAAATATGTATTAATATAAAATTACATACATATATATATATATATATATATCGTATTTGTAGGCTCTCGAAACATTTCAACGCAATGTTTCACTTCATAAAAATTATCTATCTGGCAGCAGACTAGCTGTCGAGCCGAAGTAAGGAGTTCTGAGCCTATCATAGTCGTAGTCTAATGTTAAGTAGCTCCGAAAGACTGAGACTTCTAGCCATCATTTTTTGGTGATGGTCGGTGGCTCAGTTGGTAAGAGCGCTTGCATTTAGGCGAGGCGGTGTTGCCGTAGACACGTGGGTTCGATTCCTAGTAGAGTCGTGTATATATATATACATCATCATCATCATCGACCGACTACGTTTCGTCCGGACTTGTTGGTCCCTCCACTCCGCAGACGACAATATCTGAGCTTCCATTTCTCTCCCTTGGCCTCCGTGGCTTCCCTCCTAACATCCTCAGCGGTGATACTCTTTCTGTCATAACCCATGTATGTTGACATCTGGTCGAGGTATGACATTCTTGGACGGCTGCGTCTGTTGCTAGCTCTTACGTTCGATGTATACAGCATGTATATATTTGCCGGTTCATCTTGGTTCATACGCAGGCAGTGACCAGTGAAAGACATCTGACGATGACGGATCAATGTGCTGATTGGAGCTGACTGTACCCTGTCGTACAGGTCCTCATTTGTCATACGATCCTCTGACTGAACTACACCGAGCATCCTGCGATAACACTTTCTGGCAAACACGTCCAATTTAATCGACAAACTTTTTGTTACAAGCCAGGATTCACATCCATACAACAAAATCGATACACATGCAGCGTTGAAGAAGTGCACTCTCAGCATCACACCAACGTGTCTGGAGGTGAGAATCTTCTCCAGTTTGTGGAAGGCCCCCCATGCAAGTGCGATTCTGGCCTCAATATCTTTAACATCTGAGTTCATGTGAGAACCAAGATATTTGAAGTCCTGGACCACTTCTACTTCTTCGCCGTCGATTGTGAGGTGTGGTGCATTAAAATCTTCAGGGATGTTGAGACGCATCTGTACGGTCTTCATGGTGTTTACTTCCAGCCCAACCTTTTTTGATTCTTTGTTGAGAGCATTCAGTTGTCGCTGAGCATCTTCTATTGTGTTCTCCAACAGGGCTATGTCATCCGCAAAGTGGAGGTCATTAATCCTCTTCTCCGCCTGTCTTGATCCATTGCGACGGTGTGTCAGATAGCCGAAACCATGTTCCGCACGTCTCATGACATAATCGATTACAATGACAAACAAGAAAGGGGCTAAGACATCTCCCTGTAGGACTCCTGTGGTGATACTGAATGGCTCAGATAGTTCCCCTTCAACAAAGACCTGGCTAGATGAATTTTCATATAGCACTTTTATGGCTGAGACTATCCTATTGGGAATGCCATAGTGTCTTAATATTGCTGACATCATATCCCGATCAATCGAATCAAATGCTTTTTTGAAGTCGATGAATGTGACGAACAACGGGATATTCTGACTATATGCTCCGTCCATGATACGTCTCAAAATGTTAATTTGTTGAACACAACTACGTCCAATCCTGAACCCAGCTTGGTTTTTCCTTAACAGCTTGTCAATTGGAGTTCTAATGCGGTTGAGAAGCATTAGATTGTAAACCTTTGCTGCTATGGACATGAGAACCTCTGTAGTTAGTCATCAGTTGGAGATTTCCTTTCTTTGGCACGGTGACGATGATATTGGACGTCCAGGTACTGGGCGCGTGGAGATTGTCAAAAACCAAGTTGCAGATAAAATAGATTTGCTCTCTGATGAAGTTTCCACCTTTCTTGAGTACCTCTGCAGTGAGCGCATAGTCCAAGCCCCGAGCTCTATTTGACTTGAGGTGCTTTATGGCCTCGTTCACTTCTCTTAAGCTGAAGTTGGATGTTGATATCTCGTTGTTGTCATTCGATGGGACAGGATGATAGGCCGAGCTTGTAAACCTGCTTTTGTTGTTGAGAAGACTGTTGAAGTAATTTCTCCACTCATTCAAGCCATCCCCTTGGACGCAGGTGGTTTCCCATCAAGTTTGCGCACCTTTACAGGATGTTTTTTATCACCGCCGCCGATTCTGTTTATTATTTCCAAACATCATCATGTTGATTCCTCGAGGCAGCTGCCTCTAGATCACTGAGCTGTGTCTCAAGGTAGGTCCTTTCATCCATAATGAGAGACTCGTTAACTTGCTCCCGGAGGCCTTTCCAAATCCTCTTATCCTCCACTGTTGAAGTCCTCATGTACCTTTCTTTTGCTCTGTCCTGTTTCCGCTGGAGGTGAATCGTCTGCTCTCCAACCCAGTGTGACCGTTTTTTTGTCCTCCGTTAGCCGAGAACCTTTTCACATGTCTCCACCAGAGCTTTGTCCAAGCACTCCGCTCTTTTGTCGATCTTCTCCAGATGATTAGAGATCCGCAGGTCGTCGAAGAGAACCTCGAAGCGATTCCTCAACTCCAGGTCAAAAGACCGTTGCACCAATGCATCATCCAATCTGCAGGTATTAAGGACATCTCTCCTGAGTTTGCTACTTTTGGTCACTCTTAGCCTTATTCTGATCTTGGCCGACACAAAGCGATGATCCGAACCAACGTCTATTGAGTTGAAGGCACGACAGTCAGACAAAGAGGAATACCATTTAGCTCTTATAAGTATGTGGTCAAGCTGGTATTTCTCAGCTCTGGGGTCAGTGTAGGTGTATAGATGTCTGCGCTGGTGTTGAAAACGGCCGTGGGCGGGCCTCATTCCAGTTGATTCGCATAGATCGATCAATCTCTGGCCATTATTGGTTGTGAGCTCGTGGTAGCAATATCCTCCGACGATCCGTGGATGCACTGGATGGCTAGAGTTTCCAATGCGAGCGTTAAAGTCACCAGCAGCCAGTACAACAGTGTGGGGTGGGATTGAAATGATTAGTTTTTCTAAGTCATCGTAGAATTTGTCCTTCAATCCCTCATTTTTGTCCGACTCCGTGGGGGCATACGCTGAGATGATATTTAACCTTGGGTTACCGCCAAGATGCATCACCATAATACGATCAGATATTTTCTCCAACGAAGTGACCATGGCATCAACTCTTTGGCTGTAGAGCATTGCCACTCCATGGCATTCAGCAGTTGAAGACGCATCGGAACAAGCCAGAGTCCAGCCAGGTTTTGGATTGTCAAACTGTATACCTTCGCAGTCTGTTTGGAGCCGATGCTCCTGTAAAGCAACAAAGTCGACGCCGTACTCCTCGCAGCCGATGATGATTGTCTGAATTTTGTGCCTGATTCCCCCGCTATCTTTGAGGGTTCGGACGTTGTAGGTTCCGATTTTGAAATCCCGTTTACCTTTCCTAGATGCTTTATGTCGCCAGACGATGTCATCAGCAGTGTGACTTCGGGTTATCCCGCTTTCATCACACTCCGTCATTAAAGAGTTTTGTCGTCTGGAGACGTCAGCTGAGTTGCCCGGAATGGGTACTTCAGAAATTGTTTTCGTAGCAGAATAAATTCCTGGCAATTAGGTTGCTAGCCTTAGGAACCAGAGGTTTGAAATCAAGGTTATCCTTCCCCTAGATGGGCAGCCTTCCCGGGTAAACGAACCCCATCTGTCCATTGGTTTGAAATTAGGGTTTTCCTTCCCCTAGATGGGCTGCCCTCCCGGGCTAACGAACCCCATCTGTCCGAAGCTTCTGGTTTTTAGGCGCCAGAGATTCGCCTTCGCCCCTTCTCCTGTTAGTAAAAGCAGTTCCGCCAACGAGCAGGCCAGGAGCTGGACATGGTTATAAGAGGCTGTATGAGACGCACGCCGTTGGGAGTATTTTATAGGCAACTGGGAGCTTATCCCCAGTACCCACTCATGGCTATGATAACCTTATACATATATATATATATATATATATATATATATATATATATATATATATATATATATATATATATATATATATATATATATATATATATATATATATATATATATATATATATATATATATATATATATATATATATATATATATATATATATATATATATATATATATATATATATATATATATATATATATATATATATATATATATATATATATATATATATATATATATATATATATATATATATATATATATATATATATATATATATATATATACATAAGCGTTACAGAATCAGTGAGTGACGTGGTCTACTATAATATAGATAAATAACCAAGATTCAGTAAGCAGCGTATTCGGTTGAATTTTAATTGTAAATATGTATTAATATAAAATTATGAATAAATAAAATAAAAAATTTTTCTAAATGTTTTGTTAACACACACACATATATATATTTAAAAAAAAATTTATCGTAATTTGAGAGACTTTGAAAACGGTAAGTAGTACCCTTCCAAGCACTATTTACATTGTAGTTGTGAGTGGTTAGGTACGATGATCGTACGAATGAAATGAATAAAAAAGAAATAAAATTAGTTCATAATAAAATCTATATATATAAAAATGAATGTTTGTATTTATGTATGTTAATGTCCTTTAGGCATTGCTACACCATTCATCCGATCGTAATGAAATTTTCACACAACCTTGAGAGTCAAGGGGAAAGTAAAATAAAAAAAAAAAATTTGAAATCCGTCACAAAATGAGCGGAGCGGAGCGGGTGAGCGAGCGGGAACTATATATATAAGTATGTGCGTATGTATGTGTGTATGTATGTATGTGTATGTGCATGTATGTGTGTCTGTGCGTGTGTTTATGTATGTACTAGCGGAGATACCCGGCGTTGCCCGGGTTTTTTAGAGGTTTTTCTAATGTTTGTCTCTTTCTCTCCCGTTTCCTTTCCCACCTGCTTTCCCACTCCCGTTCGCTTTCCCGTTTTCGGTCGTTTTCCCGCTCCCGGTCGCTTTCCCGCTCCCGGTCGCTTTCCCGCTCCCGGTCGCTTTCCCGCTCCCGGTCGCTTTCCCGCTCCCGGTCGCTTTACCACTCCCGGTCGCTTTCCCGCTCACGTTTGCTCTCCCATTCCCGCTCACGCTTGCTTTTCCGTTCCCGCTCGCTGTCCGTTCCGGGTCGCTTTCCCGTTTCTATAATAGACAAACTAACCCACAAACATTCATATATATATATATATAGTCTTAGCAAATCTATTTTACGTTTTATAGGCTAACAGAAGTTATGAAAGAATGGAAAAGAAAAAATGAGCGTGAACGGGAGAGCAACCGGGAATGGGAGAGCAAGCATGACCGGGAACGGGAGAGCAAGCGTGAGCGGGAACGGGAAAGCGACCGGGAACGGGAAAGCGACCGGGAACGGGAAAGCGACCGGGAACGGAAAAGCCACCGGGAACGGGAAAGCGACCGGGAACGGGAAAGCGACCGGGAACGGGAAAGCGACCGGGAACGGGAAAGCGACCGGGAACGCGGAAAGCGACCGGGAACGCGGAAAGCGACTGGAATCGGGAGAGCAAGCTTGGAAGGAAACGCGAGCAAGAGAGAAAATCGATAACAAAACTTCTGAGCGGGAAAGCGACCGGGAGCTGGAAAACGACCGAGAGCGGAAAAGCGACCGGGAACGCGACGAAAACGGGAAAGTGGAGAAGGAAACGGGAGCGAGAGGGACAAACATTAGAAAAACCTCTAAAAACCCCGGGCAACGCCGGGTAACCCCGCTAGTTTTATTTAAAAAACAATCAGTTATAAAAAAATTAATTTAAAATTTTTTCTATGTACAACGATAAAGAACAAAAGGCGAGAGAAACAACAAAGTAACAGCGCTAGTCACCTTATAAAAGGTCGCTGTATGAAACGATCGCTGCTATTGCCCCGGCGGTTCGCGTGATTGCAATCGGTAAAATCGGCAGTCCCGTATTAAAATTAAACCCTAACCCTAACCCTACCCCTATTCCTAACCCTATCCCTACCCCTAACCCTCTCCTAGGTAGTCGCATAAAAATTTAAAAATAGTTTTTTTAAAATTTAACTAATATTTTTAAATAAAGGTACAAATTCTGAGTTTGAATATACCATACAGTGTAAAAAAATAAGATTAATAAAGATATAGCGAATGAAAGATCGCCTACCGCCGTGGTAATAGTATTAACGGTATGAAACGCGTCGGGGATGCGTAATAAAATTCAAATCGGTAATTGCGTAATAAAATTCAAATGTAGTTTACGTAACAACGTTTGAAGGCTTCAAGCAAGTTTTAGCCAGATTTAGCAAATCTATTTTACGTTTTATGGGCTAAAAGAAGTTAGGAAAGAATTAAAAAGAGAACGGGAATGGGAGAGTGAGCGAGAACGGGAGAACAAACAAGCCATAAATTTTCAACACTTAAAACGTGGGGCGCCATTTATATTCAAAAAAGAATTCTATCTTGTTTAAATAATAGCAGGTGATTAGTTTGATTAAAAGGCGCCCCACGTTTTAAGTGTTGAAAATTTATGGTTTGTTTGTTATACGAATGCCCTCAATTAATGCAAGCCTCCATCAAGACATTTCTCACACAGCCCAGAGAAAAATTATTTTCTTTTTTTTAGTTTACAAAAACGTGGTATTTCTAAAAAAAATTTTAAATATTTATTATAGACTCGTTATCATCAACAAATTGCAAACATTAGTAGCCACCTAATTGCAATTTTCATTGTTTACTTAATTTTAGCTTTTAAGTGTCTGATGACCTAACTCTATGATGAAAAAAAGAGGTGTTTTGTGTTGATATTGCTCCAGAGAGAAAAAATACAGAAAGAAAGTGAAAGAGAGAAAAGAAAAAAGAGGGGGAAAATGCGAGTAGATTAAAAGTTTAACTTCGATTCCTTTTGTTTTGTTTTACTAAATAAATAATGAAGATATCTTACAACGGACTTTATAACGACATCTAAGACTGAATTCATCTGGCTTGGATCAACACGTCGGCTCTCGATATGCACCTTTTTCTACTCGTTTTTGAAAAAGTATTGTTCAACCAGCCTCGTCAGTCCGGGATCTTGGCGTTATCCTTGATCCGACTATCGGCTTCGCTAAACATGTTGCGAAAATATCTGGCCTCTTTTTTTACCATATCCGTCAGCTGCGATCTATTTGTCATACCCTCTCAACTGACTCCTGCCATGCTCTTGTTCGGACATTAATTACTGACTACTGTAATGGGCTGCTCGGTGGGACACCGGCCTTTCTGCTTGATCGACTCTCTGGCGTGCTTCGGGCTGCTGCGAGACTCGTTCTTCAACTGCCACAATCCAATAACATCTCTGGCGCAGTCAGGGCCCCCCAGCTCAATCAGGCCCCCCAGTTTTTTGTATTGCTGTCTAGTTCAACAAAGCAAATGTAGGCGAAAGATGATAAATTGTGTATGATTTGAAAAACATGCCTTAAAATGCCAAGTACATGTCGTCTTTTATCCAAAACGAGGTAATCGAATTGATGGCATAAATAGTACAAGTTTTGATTGTCGAAGAATGCAAAGATTCTGACATTAACTGGTATTCGATCAAGTGCCACGAAAGTCAAGATCAGTGCAATGTTGAGGATATGTCGATTGTCATTTGCAATGTGCGTTGTGGAAAGGCAATAGAGCACATGATCAAAACTTGATCAAGGCTAGTGAGTTAGATTCTAAATGCCTGACATGTTCGCTGCTTACAGAGCTTCAGGCTCAGCAGCTGGACCCCGCTCGAATTTTGAGTCAATGTTATGACGACGCCAGTGTAATGAACGGCGGAAAGAGAGGTGTCCACAAAATATTGGAAGACACTTTGGGCCGCCGAATTCCGTACGTGCACTGCATCGCCAACTCTATCATGTGGTTGCGCACGCTATGGAATCAGAGATAAAGATAAACAACTTTTTTAACTTATATGAGCAATTGTATGTAGGTGACACAATAAAGCGGTTACTTACTCAAAAATGGACTGGCCCTTATAGATCTGCAATGGTTGTCAAAAACAACAGAGAAGAAATTTTGCAGATCCTCGAAATTGTTGCCAACTTAGAAAAAGCTCTGGTTGATGTGTTGGTTGAAGCAGCTGGGCTGCTCAACAAAGTTTAAAAGAAGGATTTTATTCAAATGCCGTTGTCAAAATACTGAGCTTGCTGTCGACGGTCAGTGCTTTGTTGCAAGGTCGCTTGTGCAATTGTCTCTTGCTATGGAACTGATCTCCACAGCTAAAGAGAGCCTTCTTGCCTTGTGGTCTGCAGATGTTTTCGATCAAATGGCAGATGCTGCTGGTTTTTCATCAAATGAGGATGACCATGTAGTGTCAGTAAAGTGCAAACGAGTTCAGAGCACCTGGCTGACCGGCTCTGTGATCACCTCCACTTTGGGTCATTACCATGTTATTGGTTCTAAAGTTACTTCACGCGAGCTCATGAGCTCTACAACACCATTTTGAAACGAACCACCAATTTGGGAGTCCAACTTGGCTTTGTTTCAAGCTGTAGAATCTTTCGTTTCATCATCTCAGAACATTCTTGTTGAGAAGTGCTTGGAACCACCACTCAGCCAGCTCCTTTGCCTCGACCAAGTTGCCCTCCCTAGCGAATTGCCTAGTGCAATGCAACTGTGCCGTAACAAATTCTAGCCAAATTCGTCGTAGGAAGATGCAACATATGCAATGCTGCAGTACCGCGATGTATTTCCAAATGTGTATCAGCTATATGCCTAAGCAATCACCAGCGGTGTGTCGACTGCTACGTGCGAGAGCAGTTTATCCACTCTCACGCGGATTCTGCGGCGTTATCGCCAACCAATGGGCCTTGAGCGTAAATTTAAACTAGTAGGGGAAAGTGGGGTATTATGGGGTACTTAACAAAAAAATATAATTTAAACCATATTATAGTGGCAGAAATTTAATTTTTTTTCTCTGTATACCAAGCAGACATATTACTATGAGTTAATGAAACATTTAAGCAAATATAATTTCATTTTTTAGAAAATAATTGAATAAAGTGTAGCATTCAAGTACCCCATATTACCCACTAGAGGTGGGGTAATATGGGGGTACTTGAATGTTAGGTATGTTCCAGCTTTCATTAAACCTAAATATAACAAGACAACAAAAGTAATTGTTATAAAACAATATTGTATTAATAAAACAATAACATAAGTAACAAAAACATTTTAAAAATATTAAATGAGGGTCACTGCAGATGTTGACTCTGGGCTCCGTATTGTAAGTTTTGCATAATTACGTGGCATCTGAAAAGATAATAAAGCAGTATAAAGTAATGACATAATAAAATAAAGGTAACAGATCAATGATGAAATGCGTGTAAAAAGTGAAGAAATCATGAATATGGTAATATGGGGTGTACCCCATATTACCCCAGCCCAGATGCCCCATATTACCCAACAGCATACCACGAATAAAATCTGTAAAATTTTGGAAAATCAACATTGTAGCGGCTGATAATTAAAAACACTGTTAAAGTATATCCCAAAAAAATAGAAATTCACAATTGTTAGAAAATATCTTACTTTTTCTCTCTTTTATGCGTAGAGAAACACAGTTGATGGAACTTAACAGAAAACGTTAAAAAATGATTTCTAATCTATTATGTAAACTCGTAAACAAAATTGCTTAATCGGCTATGCGGCAGAGTTACATAACCAATACGACCATAGCTCGCTAATTAAATATTCTTATAACGCTGTTCTTATAATAAAAAGGTGGGTACCCCATATTACCCGAGGCCCCATATTACCCCACTTTCCCCTACTACTTGCTTTTGAAAAGGATTTTACGCTAAAAGTAGATTTGAACACTTTCATAGAAAAGTTTGCCCAAAAATCGCGGCGTATTGTTCTCTGACATTATGATCCATGTGATGTGTTTTTTTACATGTTGATTCAGAATATTTTCAAATCCAATTAAATATGGTAGATTAAGATTCAAATTTCAATCGCTAAACCTGTTTTTTTTGCGTGAAGCACATTTTGGGGGTTAAATCACTGGAATGTGCAATTTATGTGATTAGAAAATTTATACAGTGCCCCCCCAAAAAGTTTTTCGGCCCCCCCAATTCCAAATTCCTGGTTACGGCCCTGGGCGCAGTGAGGGACCCGTTTCACTGGCTTGATATGCCTGCTCGAGTTAAATTCAAACTCTGCTTGTTGGATTACCGTTGTCTCCACGGCGCCGTTTACCATTTCTGGCTAGATGCTGTGCCGACTTTATTCCTGGACGTGTTAATTTGTGTTTGATGCTGGAGTCAGATTCGTCGTGCCAAAAACTACTACAATAAATTTATCTCGTCGTGCCTTCGCCGTTTCTTGCCCACTGATCTGAAACAGTTTACTGGCTGATCTGCGCGACAATAGTCTCGGCCTGCTGGCTTTCCGAAAAAGGCTAAAAACGTTTTTTGTTCTAGAATACTGGTAATGAAACTTTATTACTATGTCATATTATATCTATCCTTTTATTTTTTTTGCTTTTTATATTGGCTAGTTTTTATTTTTCTTCATTTGTTTGAAGGCTCTCTGTGCTTTTGAGAACATTATGAAAAGCATATAATTATTTGTGATATAAAATATAAGTCTTACCTGCTTGTTAGAATTGGCGCTGGCTCTTGTTTTCATTGGTTAACATTTTTATTTGTGTCTCAATTTTAATTGAACATGTCTGGGAAATCAACTCATTTTGTGATGTCATTGCTTACAAACAAAAACTTCGAAAAGTGTTTTCTCCATAAACAAGCGCCACTTTATTATGAATAATTTTCAAGGAAATCATGCTTTTTTAAGTGTTGTTATTTCGTTTATTTCTACCAGCTGTAACAAACAGACTTTGGAATTTGTACGTTAATTGTTATACAACTAGATTTTAATATTTGTGTTCATGTTTTTTATTATTATTATTTATTATTTGACAAACTTATATATCGCCGTTAATTTAAATACTTCAAGAGTTCTAATGTTAAATATGTTGTTGTGTTCAGAAGAGAAAGGCAATTTTGTAATTAGGGTCTCATACGATTCGTCTCTCCATCTTTTCACAACGTTTTTATTAGGTCACTTAGTTCTTTGAAAGTATGTCTGTCCACGAAAACGGACTTTTATACTCTTTCTCCTCTTCTCCCTCTCTCTTCCCTTCTCCCACTCTCTCTCTCTCTCTCTCTCTCTCTCTCTCTCTCTCTCTCTCTCTCTCTCTCTCTCTCTCTCTCTCTCTCTCTCTCTCTCTCTTTCTCTCTCTCTCTCTCCTCTTTCCTCTCTCTCCTCTCTCTCTCTCTCCTCTCTCTCTCTCCTCTCTCTCTCTCTCTCTCTCTCTCTCTCTCTCTCTCTCTCCTCTCTCTCTCTCTCGTGCATGCATCGCATCATCGCATGCATGCCAACAACTTGCGAGCGACTTTATTTTCTCTCTCTCTCTCTCTCTCTCTCTCTCATCTCTCTCTCTTCTCTTCTCTCTCTCTCTCTCTCTCTCTCTTTCTCTCTCTTTCTCGTTCTTTCCTTTCTTAGTTGTTTGAGATCGGCTCATCAGACCATATTGGCTCAGACTGCTATTATATAGGTGCGTATAGCATGCATGCTAACTCCTGCGTGCACACTACTGCACACCACAGGTCTGCTTTCAACTAGCGAAATGCTTACAAAATTTCAAAAACGAAAAAGTAGAAAATAATTTTTAAATCATAAAAATTACATTTTTTTAAAAACAACGTTTTTCTTGCGCCCCTAAAAAGTATAAATAATATTCCTATAAGTCATTTAAAACGAAAAACGTTGCAGGCGTGCATAGGCTACAACATCAAAACTTTAGTAAAACAAATAGTTATAAAAAAATAATGCGCAGCAACGTTTTTCGTTAAGGTCTAGTGTTTAGATAATTACTATTTTATCAAAGTCCAAAAAGCTACCATTTACGAAAGTTAACTATAAATTGCAACTTTAACTACCATTTACCAAAAATATACTTCTTGTGTCATCTAGCATACAAAAATTTACAACATTTCCAACAAGTTTAGATTGTCTGTTTTTTTTATGAACATTTAAAAAACATGACTTGGTTTAATCAAGTTTGGGTCATTGTTGACCGCAATATGTTTTAATTCGGCGCAATGCCAAAACACTCCTTTCTGATGTTGCATTTGACATCGGAAAAACCAAATACAATCTATATATATAAAAGAACATGTCCTGACTGACTGACTGACTGACTGATAATCAACGCCGAGCTCAATCGCCTAATCCTAGGAACGTGAAATTTGGAACTTATATTACTTTTATTGCCTAAGCATCCACTAAAAAAGGATTTTTGAAAATTTGCTCCTGAGGGGAAGAAACTGGAAAACAAACTTTTTTCTAAAACAATGTATATCTCGAAAACCAAAAATAAGGAGATTTTGAAATTTGGTATATGGATTCTTCTTGCAAAATAAAAAGATAGGTGTTTCACCATTTTTTGAAAATTCGGTTTCCAGGACCTCAAATGTGGGTTGGAAAATTGGGTTATTTGGTTTTTAAAGTAGCTGCTACTCAAAAACTGTAAATACCACAGATGTAAAAAATAGTATTCAGTTTCTATTCTGAAAATAAAGATATACGTGTTTTACCATTTTTTAAAAATTTGGTTTCCAGGACCTCAAATGTGGGGCGGAAAATAAGTTTATTTGGTTTTTAATGTAACTGCTACTCGAAAACTGTAAATGCTACATGAATAAAAATTAGTATTTGGTTTCTACTCCAGAAATAATGATATACGTGTTTTACCATTTTTTTAAAATTTGGTTTCGAGGACTTCAAATATGGGGTGAAAAATAGTGTTACTTGGTTTTTAAAGTAACTGCTACTCAAAAACTGTAAATGCTACAAAAGTAAAATTAGTATTTAGTTTCTATTCTAAAAATGAAGATATAGGTGTTTTAACATTTTTTTCAAAATTTGGTTTCCAGGACCTCAAATGTGGGGTGGAAAATAAGTTTATTTGGTTTTTAATGTAACTGCTACTCAAAAACTGTAGATGCTAAATGAGTAAAAATTAGTATTTGGTTTCTACTCCAGAAATAATGATATACGTGTTGTACCATTTTTTTAAAATTTAGTTTCCAGGATTTAAAATGTGAGGTGGAAAATTGGGTTATTTGTTTTTTAAAGTAACTGCTACTCAAAAACTGTAAATATCACAGATGTAAAAATTGGTATTTAGTTTCTATTCTAAAAATAAAGATATACGTGTTTTACCATTTTTTAAAATTTGGTTTCCAGGACTTCAAATATGGGGTGGAAAATAGGGTTACTTGGTTTTTAAAGTAACTGCTACTCAAAAACTGTAAATGCTACAAACTTAAAACTTGTATTTAGTTTCTATTCTAAAAACAAAGATATAGGGGTTCTACCATTTTTTTAAAATTTGGTTTCCAGGACCTCAAATGTGGGGTGGAAAATAAGTTTATTTGGTTTTTAATGTAACTGCTACTCGTAAACTTTAGATGCTACATGAGTAAAAACTAGTATTTGGTTTCTACTCCAGAAATAATGATATAAATGTTTTACCATTTTTTTAAAATTTGGTTTCCAGGATTTAAAATATGGGGTGAAAAATAGGGTTACTTGGTTTTTAAAGTAACTGCTACTCAAAAACTGTAAATGCTACAAAAGTAAAATTAGTATTTAGTTTCTATTCTAAAAATAAAGATATACGTGTTTTACTATTTTTTCAAAAATTTGGTTTCCAGGACCTCAAATGTGGGGCGGAAAATAAGGTTATTTGGTTTTTAATGTAACTGCTACTCAAAAACTGTGAATGCTACAGTAGTAAAAATTAGTATTTAGTTTCTACTCTAAAAATAATGAAATACGTGTTTTAGCATTTTTTGAAAAGTTGGTAACCCGGACTTCATATATGGGGTGGAAAATAAGTTTATTTGGTTTTTAATGTAACTGCTACTTGAAAACTGTAGATGCTACATGAGTAAAAATTAGTATTTGGTTTCTACTCCAGAAATAAAGATATAGGTGTTTTACCATTTTTTTAAAATTTGGTTTCGAGGACTTCAAATATGGGGTGGAAAATAGGGTTACTTGGTTTTTAAAGTAACTGCTGCTCAAAAACTGTAAATGCTACAAAAGTGAAATTAGTATTTAGTTTTTAAAGTAACTGCTGCTCAAAAACTGTAAATGCTACAAAAGTGAAATTAGTATTTAGTTTCTATTCTAAAAATAAAGATATAGGTGTTTTACCATTTTTTCAAAATTTGGTTTCCAGGACCTCAAATGTGGGGTGGAAAATAAGTTTATTTGGTTTTTAATGTAACTGCTACTCAAAAACTGAAAGGAATACGCTCCATAAAAACTCTCTCTCTATATATATATATATATATATATATATATATATATATATATATATATATATATATATATATATATATATATATATATATATATATATATATATATATATATATATATATATATATATTTAAAAAATGGTAAAACACCTATATCTTTATTTCTGGAGTAGAAACCAAATACTAATTTTTACTCATGTAGCATCTACAGTTTTCAAGTAGCAGTTACATTAAAATATATATATATATATATATATATATATATATATATATATATATATATATATATATATATATATATATATATATATATATATATATATATATATATATATATATATATATATATATATATATATATATATATATATATATATATATATATATATATATATATATAATAACTACACAAACACTATGTTTGACGACATTTTAAAGGCTTTCCTGGACAAGAAGGTTTCTAATGCACACCCTTCGGATGCTGGCGAAAATACTAAGGATATTTCCTTGTTGTATTGCGCCCAGATGCATGACCGCTATAGACTGGATGAAGACATCATTCGATCAATTATCACAGAAAATGTGAAAGTTGTGGATGCCATTAAAAACAAATTTAACTTCAACGTTTATTACAAGAATAAAAAATCCCATAACATGATCATTCGCAACAGCTGTCGATGTCCGGATTTCTTACATCTTACCAATGTTATTTATCAATTTACATGCCCATATCATCATAGTACACCAGAGGTTTATATTGGGCAGACACAAACGACATTATCTAGGCGTCTCACAATGCATATTCAAGGCGGAAATATTGCGTCTCACTTTCTAAAGGTTCATAAGATATGGTTGTCCAGAAAAACCTTGCTTGACAATTCAATTGTCATTGGTCGTGAAAATGATGCTAGTCGTCTAAAGATTCGTGAAGCCCTGCATATTATCTCCAAACGACCTACACTTAATATACAAGATGACTGTTTTGGACGTACTTTACATTTGTTTGGAGGCGGCTTGATGAGAAAAACACCAGCCTGTTTACAACACATTCGCTCCCCTTTCAAAGTTGATATGCAACCCGTTATCTTAGGGCATGTGTCGCGTTTACCAGCCAATGATGAATATCCGGTAGCGGGTGTTTGTAATCTACCAAACTCTGACGGTACAACAGATGCGGGGTCCTCTTCGGTGGTGGCATCTAATTCTTGTGTTAGGAGTTTGAAACTCAAAGTCTCATCGGATAAAAATAATCTTAGTCAAAGCCTGTGCATAGCAAGAAAATCCAGTACAGCAAATGAGAGATCCTCTCCAGTAACAACATCTGTTCTCTGTGTTAAGAGTTCTAAACCTGAGGTCTCTTCAGAAATGCGAACGCGTTGTCAAAGCACGTACTTGGCGGTCAAGTCTTGTATCCTTCCACAGTTTGTTCTATTAGATAAAGACATACCAAGAACAAGTGGTACCGCTGTCTTCTCTACCAAAGATCTCACAGAAGTGGTTATCTCAACGGAGGAAAATCTGATGTTGCCGGTGGGAGTTTCAGTTCTTCCAATTCGAAGTTCGGCGAAGAAAAATCTGGCGTCACCGGTGGAAGTTTCAGTTCTTCCGATTCAGAATTCAACCGTTGAATTTCCGCGGAGCTCAGAAAATCTTGATGATGATCGTCATCAGCAGGCTAAAAAACTTATGCCTTCGCATATCACTGTTGATTCTGATGATTTTGGTGATGGTGATAGCGTTAATTGTGCTTATGTTGATTGTCTTGATGGTCGTGAGTGTGGTGATGAGGGGGGTGGTGATGGAGATGCAGGCTGTGGTATTGTTGTAGACAATGCTTCTTATGAGTGTTGCGTTGCTGAGTCTGATGATGTCTTTGAAGGGGTTGCGAGACTTGACGTCGATGTTGGTGAGGTTTGTGTTGATGTTGGTGGGTTGGCGAATGATGATGGTGGTGATGTGGTTTTGCCGTTTGCACATTTGGTGGATCATGGTAATATAACGGTGCGTCGTGTCCGACGCTAGTTCTAACGACCTTTTCATCTATTATATTTTAATTTTATTTCTTGTTTATTTTAATTTTGGTTTATTCATTTCTTTTTATTTTATCTTTTTATTTTTATTTTTTTTATTTTTTATTTCTTAATTTATTTTAGTTTTATTTCTTGTTTATTTCATTTCTGTTTTAATTTAATTTTGGTTTACTTTATTCCCTCGTTTTATGGTCACGGGATGAAACTTTATTTTTGCTACTTTGATTTGCTGTCGAAATTACCGTATTGTCTTTTAGTAAGTTTAAATATAAATAATGTACCTGTAAATTCTGTGCACCTGTTCCCAGGTGAGTTATACGTAAACAGTTTCGTTAGCTGTTGTAGTGTCGTAGCGTTGGTTTTAATGAAAGCTGTATCGCTGGTATGTGTTTAGAATTTTATGTTTTTAGTTTTATATTTGAATGGTTTTATTAGTGTTTCCCTATCTTTATATATTCGGCTTTCGTCTAATATTCTATACATTGATTTTCCTTACATTATTATAGGGGTTCTGAAGATGGATAAAGCCGAAACCGGCTGGTCAACCCCTCGTGACAATAAAGTTTTGTGCACTGATGACTGTGTAGTTAATTCGGGAAGAAAATTTAGACGGTTTGAAGCAGTAGCAAAGAAATGGTGTTGTAGGAAATGGGCCGTAGCATTTAATAGAGCGTGTTTATGCGAGAATTTGGTACCCAAATACTGTCAATATATATATATATAAATTAGGGAGTAACCGATTTCAATTTTTTTGACGATTTCCGATTTTCCTAGTTTTGGTTCAAACATTTGCCGATTCCGGTTTCGGTCCGATTAATCGGCAATATCTAATATGAAAAATTTCTCATCAACGAAAATGTTTCCCGATTCTTCTGAGACTATTTCGGTGGGTACCCAGGATGGTTTTTGCTTTTTTGGCAGCTTTCAATTCGTCTTCTGCTTTTCGTTTTTTGTTATTTTCACAGATTCCAGAATATTTAGAAAAATTGTCTGGGTGTCTTGTTCGCAGATGTGTAATCAGTCCACTCGTACCAAAAGTGCGCGCATAGCATCCTCCTCGTTTTAGTTTTTCATTGCAAACTAAACAGTTGGACCGGGATTTGTCAATCGCATTGATTTAAAAAAATTCCCAAATTTTGCTCCTTTGCGCCATTATTAACTATTTAGAATTAATTAATAATAAAAAATAATAAGAAAAAAAATTATATATATATATATATATATATTTATAATATATATATATATATATATATATATATATTATAAAGAAACATAGCGTTGATATGTTTTTACGAGCCACATATATCTGAAACTTGGATGGCTTACAATCCACCACGAAATAACGCAAATATAAATGTCTCAACTTCAGACTCGAACCCACGACTGTCGGATCGGCAACACCGCCCGCCTCGCAGCATGCCAACTACCGTACCATCTGTGCCACTTCCACCGCCAAAAAACAGTGGTTGTTAAGCGCTTTTGTTGGGGTATGTTGAACACAACACTCGACTATGAATGGGTACGAATCAATGCTCGATAGTATATAAGTTGTACGGCTTACAATCCGTCATTAGCTAATTTAATAGCTATCGAAGATATATGTTTTATGATATATATTATAAGGAAACATAGAGTTGATATGTTTTTACGAGCCACATATATCTGAAACTTGGATGGCTTACAATCCACCACGAAATAACGCAAATATAAATGTCTCAACTTCAGACTCGAACCCACTTCCACCGCCAAAAAAACAGTGGTTGTTAAGCACTGTTTTTTGTCGGTGGAAGTGGCGCAGATGGTAAGGTAGTTGGCATGATGCGAGGCGGTGTTGCCGATCCGACAGTCGTGGGTTCGAGTCTGAAGTTGAGACATGTATATTTGCGTTATTTCGTGGTGGATTGTACGCCATCCAAGTTTCTGATATATGTGGCTCGTAAAAACATATCAACGCTATGTTTCCTTATAATATATATCATAAAACATATATCTCGATAGCTATTAAATTAGCTAGTGACGGATTGTACGCCGTACAACTTATAATACTATCGAGCATTGATTCGTACCCATTCATAGTCGAGTGTTGTGTTCAACATACCCCAACAAAAGCGCTTAACAACCACTGTTTATTGGCGGTGGAAGTGGCGCAGATGGTAAGGTAGTTGGCATGATGCGAGGCGGTGTTGCCGATCCGACAGTCTTGGGTTCGAGTCTGAAGTTGAGACATGTATATTTGCGTTATTTCGTGGTGGATTGTACGCCATCCAAGTTTCTGATATATGTGGCTCGTAAAAACATATCAACGCTATGTTTCCTTATAATATATATCATAAAACATATATCTCGATAGCTATTACATTAGCTAGTGACGGATTGTACGCCGTACAACTTATAATACTATCGAGCATTGATTCGTACCCATTCATAGTCGAGTGTTGTGTTCAACATACCCCAACAAAAGCGCTTAACAACCACTGTTTATTGGCGGTGGAAGTGGCGCAGATGGTAAGGTAGTTGGCATGATGCGAGGCGGTGTTGCCGATCCGACAGTCGTGGGTTCGAGTCTGAAGTTGAGACATATATATATATATATATTAATGTAAAATTGCTGATTTTAGGATAAGTTTCCCATTGATAGACGTTAAAGGACTTGGAATAACTATTATGGACATTATTAATAGATCAAAAGGTATAAAATAGCCTTAACAAAGCTTCATTTATTATTTTCCAATAAAACTGCAAAACCATTCTATTGAGCCCGGTATACGATTTGGTGATATCGTAACATTGGTGTCAGAAGTGGGATACAAGAATGGTTTTGAAAGCATTGGATGAGATCAAAAGTCGGTTACTCCTTAATATATATATATATATATATATATATATATATATATATATATATATATATATATATATATATATATATATATATATATATATATATATATATATATATATATATATATATATATATATATATATATATATATATATATATGATTATTAATGATTATACTTCTATATTATTGATATGTTAATAACATTAATATATTTCGGTTGACAAAACTTAATATAAATTACTGATTAATGGACTTATTTTTAGGTTGATTGATTTTGGATTTTTTTCAGTTTATTTCTTTTGGCCAGATGCCCAGTAGAATGACCACTGTTTTTTGGTGGTGGTCATTTCTTTTCTTTTGTTGACATTTGAATCTTTATAATGGAGAGTAACTCCGAAACGTGTCGGTAATATTATATGTTGGATTATAACTTTGATTTTGTTATATACCGTATTTTTTTGCATATTTTTTTTAGAGCCATGATTATTTTTATTTAATCTAGTTGTCTATCCCATCCGCATGTTAGAATTTTTAGAAGCTCCAGGTACAAATTCACTTTTATTTTCTAGTACGGTTTTCATTGACTGTTTTTTCTTTCATCTTTGAAGCCAACTCCTGCCATTCAGTGTCTGATTTTCTGACTACCACGCTTTTGTCTTTTCTCATTTGCTTCTGGTTTTTCCAGTCTGATCGGTCAATTTTTTCTTCACAATTTTTTTGTTGTTGTATGACCGTGGCTCTATTGCGTCTACCTGTAGTTTTGTATCGAGCGCGTGGCGAGCGAAAACGTTAAAACTTTCCGTTAATTATATCGTATATTTCAATTTGATAATTCTGAAGTTGTGTTATAAAGTTGTGATGTGTCGTGTCAGTAGTGTCTGAAATTTCTGTTATATAAAGATATAACAATACATATTTGAAGTTTCGCAAACAATTACACTGCATTTAAAAAATATTTCAATGAAAAATAACTATATTTTCTCTTATAAAGATGCTGTAAATGGATATTATCTTTCACGACAAGAAAAGATGCCTATTTTATCGTGTTTTGTTAAATACGAGGAAGAAGTTAAATTTCAGTGGAAACTTCATAAAACAACTATAACCTCCAAGTACATTTCAATTAAGACAAACTTTTCTTACAGTCAACTTCAGTTTTCCTACGTTGGTGAGTATTTTACACTAGGTTTTGCTTTTTTCTTAGGCGCTAGGGCACCTGCTTTTTAAACGTTTAAGGGACCACCCAGCGATATTTTAGTTATGAAAATTATTTTACATTTAGTTTTAGTTAGTTTTGACTAAAACCATTATTACGTTATTTAGTTTTAATTTTCCTAAATTATTAGTAATTAGTTAAGTTATTATGTAGTCATAGTTTCGTTGTTATCATTCTAGTTTAGTTAAGTTATTATTTAGTTTAGTATATTCCGACACATAAGTAAGTAAGTAAGTAAGTAAATCTTTATTAACCAGCCTGACAATGACGCACAGCGGTTTACATTTAAATAATAATGAAAAAAAAAGAATTAAATAAAAATGAATACAATCGACAATCTAAAGTTAAAGACTTAAAATAAAAATCTAAAAACTTGTTTTTATCAGAGATTTAATATAGAGTTCGGCATTGTTTAAGTTATTTTAAGTTATTTTGAGTGCAACGATCAATGGATAAAGGTTTTTCTAAGTAAGGAATCTGCATGCGGAATTACTCTGTCGTGAGCTCGAGGACGAAGGTGATATCCTGATTTCTTGACGTCTGGGAGAAGATGGTGAAGGACGTGAAGGCGGTTAGACAGAACCTGGTTGAACAGAGTTGAATCCGCCACGGCGCATCGGTGCACAAAATCAGGGCGGTCGGGAACCAAGAAACCCTGGCGTGTCACCTTCCTAATGACTGACTCGATGCGTTGAAGATCTCCCGAACCTATGAAACCCCACCATGATTGAGAGGCGTAGGTGATCCTGGATATAAGTGTCGCCTCCGTGACGTCCAAAGCTCCCGGCCACACAGCCCATGAGCCCGTAAGTTTCTTAGTGCATATAAAGACTGTGCAGATTTTGTGCTGATCCAGTCAACGTGCTCTCGGAATGAGAGCCTTCCGTCGATCAGGACTCCCAGCACATTCATTACATCCACCCTCTCCACTCCAACCAAAGGGGTAGGGAGTGTGTTTGCCTTTGTTCTGGGGCGACGCACAACCAACTCTTTTGTTTTTGAATCGTTTAAAGTTAGGTTATTTCTTTTTGCCCAGATCTGTATGTTCGCGAGCTCATCAACGATTAAGTGAGAATTACCCGGTGGTACTATAAGGTATGTATCATCTGCATATTTTTCTAGACGGTTACCATCTATGCTGGGGGAGAGGTCTGATGCCGCAACAATGTAGCAACAGGATCCAATTCCTGAACCTTGGACGATGCTTGCATTTATTTCTTTTAAAGACGACTCATGATTTTGGAAATGATTTTGGAATTTAGTGCAGTGCATTCGCCTTCTAAGGAAGTCAACCAGCCAGATGTACGCCTCGTCTTCTATTGGTAGTTTGGCAAACTTTCTCATAAGCTCTGAGTGGCGGACAGTATTGAAGGCCTTTGAAAATTCCAGAGCTATAACGTGGACATACGGGTGGATTTGTAGTTGTTCGGAAATGTGTAGTGTCAGGCTGATTAGTGCCGCCATTGTGGATCCCGTTGGACGGAAAGCATATTGGTCATGGAAGTAGTGGTTGTACCCCGAACTTCCCAGGATTGGATAGACGAATCGCTGTACCACCATCTTTTCCATAATCCTTGAGAGTATTGGTGTAATTGAAATTGGTCTGTACTCGTGGCTTCCCTGAGGATTAACTACTTTTGAAACCGGGGTTATCTGACATCTCCTCCACCGGTCTGGTATCTGTGATTGGTTTAACGACAAGTTAAATAGAAAGGCGAGCGGTTCGGCAAGTATTGGTGCCGAGACTCGGTAGAACCAGGAGGGAATTTCATCCATTCCGGAGGCGGAGGTTTTTAGTCTGTCCAAAGCACGGAAGACTTGCCAGGCAGAGAAAAATCTTGAATTTCGGCAGACGCTATGTTTTAACTCAATTTTTATCATGGATCGAATTTTCTGCTAATATATTTTCATTCCAATGTTATATTGGAATAAACATTAACAGTCCATGTCAACAAGTAGATCTTGGTTTACTTTTAACCAAGCACGCATATTCAACGATTCCTAAATGTTTAGTTATTTTTCGTTATTTGATAAAAGTTTGTAACTAAAATATAATATTATCACAGATGTAGATGTATTAAAAACAAAACAAAATAAATTTCATTTCTTTGGTTTTTCAATATCGGCCTGAAATGTCTAAGAATTATCCTTTATTCTCCATGTTTTACAGAAGTTTGTGTTTTATTTGGTAACCGTTATTAATATAGCAAGTTTGGTTAAACAGTTTTCTGGTTAAACAGCTGAATAGTTCAGTCTTATTTATTAATTAATTTATTTATTTATTTATTTATTTATTTATTTATTTATTTATTTATTCATTCATTCATTCATTCATTCATTCATTCATTCATTCATTCATTCATTCATTCATTCATTCATTCATTCATTCATTCATTCATTCATTCATTCATTCATTCATTCATTCATTCATTCATTCATTCATTCATTCATTCATTCATTCATTCATTCATTCATTCATTCATTCATTCATTCATTCATTCATTCATTCATTCATTCATTCATTCATTCATTCATTCATTCATTCATTCATTCATTCATTCATTCATTCATTCATTCATTCATTCATTCATTCATTCATTCATTCATTCATTCATTCATTCATTCATTCATTCATTCATTCATTCATTCATTCATTCATTCATTCATTCATTCATTCATTCATTCATTCATTCATTCATTCATTCATTCATTCATTCATTCATTCATTCATTCATTCATTCATTCATTCATTCATTCATTCATTCATTCATTCATTCATTCATTCATTCATTCATTCATTCATTCATTCATTCATTCATTCATTCATTCATTCATTCATTCATTCATTCATTCATTCATTCATTCATTCATTCATTCATTCATTCATTCATTCATTCATTCATTCATTCATTCATTCATTCATTCATTCATTCATTCATTCATTCATTCATTCATTCATTCATTCATTCATTCATTCATTCATTCATTCATTCATTCATTCATTCATTCATTCATTCATTCATTTATTCATTCATTCATTTATTTATTTATTTATTTATTTATTTATTTATTTATTTATTTATTTATTTATTTATTTGTTTTTTTTTATAAAATTACAATGAAAAAATTGTTTTATCGTTTGTATGCATTCCAAAACAAATGAAAGAATTAGATTAAAATATTAATAATTGTTTTATATTTTGAATTAATTTAAGTGAGGTAAAAAATTTTTAAATTTATTTAATTATATAAAAATAAATAAAAAATGTTGTTTAAATAATTATTTATTATATATAAATTAATTTGACAGATAGCAGATCGTCACACAAAAACGTCTTACACAGACGACTTACACATACATGGGCTATTATATATATTACTAGCGGGGGTGCCCGGCGTTGCCCGAGGTTTTTAGAGGTTTTTCTAAAGTTCAGGTTTCCTTCCCCGTTTGCCTTCCCGTTCCCGTTTGCTTTCCCATTCTCGGTCGCCTTTCGTTCCCGGTCGCTTTCCCGATCCCGCTCACGCTTGCTCTTCCGTTTTCCCTAATGCTTGCTCTCCCATTCCCGTTCTCGCTCGCGCTCATTTTCTTTTTTTCATTCTTTCCTAACTTCTTTTAGCTCATAAAACGTGAAATAGATTTGCTAAAACTGGCCAAATCTTGCTTGAAGCCTTCAACCGTTGTTACTGAAACTAAATTTGAATTTTATTACGCACCCCCGAAATTATTTAACTTTTGAAAAACAAATAACCAAGATTCAGTAAACAACGTATTCGGTTGAATTTTAATTGTAAAGATGTATTAATATAAAATTATGAATAAACAAAAGAACAAAATTTTCTAAATGTTTTGTTAACATATATATATATATATATATATAGAGTTCCCGCTCGTTCACCCGCTCCGCTCATTTTGCGATGGATTTCAAATTTTTTTCTCTATATTTGATTCCCCTTGACTCTCAAGGTTGTGTGAAAATTTCATTACGATCGGATAAATGGTGTAGCAATGCATAAAAAATATACATATATACATACAAACATTCTTATAAAAAAAGCTAATCATATATATATATATATATATATATATATATATATATATATATATTTCTGTTTTTTCCATCCGTTTTAGCTAACCGTTTTCAAAATTTAAACCAGATTAAATATTACTATAAGAAGTTAGTTTAAAAAAAATTAATTTAAATTTAAAGCCAAAAAGCAAGACATCGCTTCAAAAAGGTAAACAAACAAGCAGAAAACTTGGCGGTGAGTAAAATGCTGATCATAGTCTAATGGTCCGTTTTGTCGTTTACCTAATCTGTCGCCTCCGTTAAAAACTCTAGTTTTAGTGAAGCATGTTGAAACTTGATTGGTTTTCGCAAATGTAAGCGGAGCGGAGCGGGTGAGCAAGCGGGAACTATATATATATATATATATATGTATGTGCGTATGTATGTGTGTATGTATGTATGTGTATGTGCATGTATGTGTGTCTGTGTGTGTGTATGTATGTATGTATGTATGTATGTATGTATGTATGTATGTATGTATGTATGTATGTATGTATGTATGTATGTATGTATGTATGTATGTATGTATGTATGTATGTATGTATGTGTTTTTTACAATATTTCGGCATTAAATGCTCATTCAAAGTATGTATGTATGTATGTATGTATGTATGCATGCATGTATGTATGTATGTGCGTATGTATGTGTGTATGTATGTATGTGTATGTGCATGTATGTGTGTCTGTGTGTCTGTGTGTGTGTGTTTATGTATGTATGGATGTATATATGTATGTATGTGTTTTTTACAATATTTCGGCACTAATTGCTCATTCAAAGTATGTAGGTATGTATGTATGTATGTATGTATGTATGTATGTATGTATGTATGTATGTATGTATGTATGTATGTGTGTGTGTTCACTCCTGAAGAGCTTTTCTGTGGAGGTCATCAGAAGAAAACCCCCCCTCGAGCAAACGTTTCGGCTCTTTAATTTCTTGACGTTCTAAGGGGGGCGAGCCACGTTCGACGGACGAACGTCCTCCGGCAGAAAATGTTTTTGTTCTTTTCCGACATCGAATTTCTATCATTCCTTGCATCGTGGCAGATATTTGTCATGCAAATAAACTCGCGACTTTAGAGAAATTCAGACTAATCAAGCGAGAAAACCTTCGACGACATAACGGCTTCGCTTTCGTAGCGGTACTTAATATCGCCACGTAAACAAAGACGAAGCAATTCTATTCTTGCGGAGCGAAGAGAGCGGCTTCTAAATTTGGAAAATCTTCTTTTTTCTCTCTTTGAGACCAAATCCAGAATGAAGCCGATTCTGCTGCTTCAGAAATCTGTTTAATTGCACGGGTCCGCTCTCTGTTAGACATTCCCAGGGCCCGCAGCAACTTTAGCAAAGATTTACCAACCAAACCGCGTGCTCCGACTTCAACAGCAAAAAGCTCAGGGATTCCTCCTTTCTGAATTGACTTGTCTATGTAGTCGTTTTGTGTTAGATAGCTCGTCAACCTCTTGGCAAGCACAGCAAAAAATATTTTTCCTTCAACATTGAGAAGAGAAATTGGTCTGAACTGATTGATGTCGACTGAAACTTTCTCCTTTGGTATAAAAATGCCTTCAGCTTTTTGCCACTCTTTATCAACAGACCCGGAAGTCCATGCAGACTTGAGCAATGAATGTAAAACTTTCAACACACCCGGACATTTTTTATACACCAGGTATGGTACACCATTTGGACCTGGAGCAGATCTATTTCTTGTTTTTCGGAGGAATTGGGATATGTCAAAAATTGAAATTACTCCCTCGTTGAAAGCAACCTTTGGAAGAGGAATCTCGGGAAGATCTGATCTTTCAGCTAGTTCTTTGTCGCCCAAGGGGTCAATGAAAGCAGCTCGGAAGTGATGATCAAGCTGCTCTTTACTGACTTGCAGAGTACCTGACTTTGGTGGATCGAGCAAGCTTTTACCATAACGGAATGGATCTCTGACAAACTGGAATCTTGCCTTCCTTTGTTCTCTTTTTTTTACCCGCAAACGTTCTGCTCGCAAGAGTGCACTCAATCGTTGCCTCAAGTCATGTCGTAATGCTGAGAGCCCTGGTTTCTCGTTGTCTGGAGCTCTCCTCCATTGTTGACGAAGTCGTTTTTTTTCCTTTTTGAATCTAGCAATCTCTCGTTGTCGCCTTGAAATATGAGTTTTTTCGCCTCTGTCCATGAGAACTTTTTCCTTGGAACCGAACATCTCTAAACACTTGTTGTAAATGGTGTCAGTTAGATTGTTCACTTGAAACATTGGAAGTTCTTTCATCTGCACTTTGAGAAGTTTGGAAAGTATCTCGTCGAGCTTCGACCAATCCGCTTTGTGAGCAGCAGCGGGGAAGTTAATTCTAGCCCGAGGTTGCCTATTCTCGTTGCTATCAGTATCGTGGAACCTGTCGGGGCTGTGGTTGGCATCCGGCCCGACTTGGCCCGGCGTTTTACCTGAAGCAATGCTTGCTTCAGTACGATGATCCTGTACAGCTTTAAGCAGGCAACCCATTTTCGTACGGTGAACCTTCATACCGCGGCTTGTTGCGAAACCTCTACCGCACACACACTCATGAAGTGTTCCCCCATTAGGGTCCGTTGGAAGAGCAAGGTCGATGGCCGTAGGTCCGATTGTGAGCTCATCATACTCCCCCTCCTTTCGGTTGGAGCTCTGGGGGCATAAATTCGATTTCGTTGTCGCAGCTAGATGAACGGTGTTTTTTGTATCCCGGCTAAGCTGGGCCAGGATACCCGTAATACTCGTCTTTCCGAGTTGCCACCTGTCTTTCCACGGTGTCACCGGTCTTTCCCAGTTGCCACAAGGTCTTTCCCGAGAGTCACCCGGTCTTTCCCGGGGGTCAAATGGCTAACGCCTGTATGTATGTATGTATGTATGTATGTATGTATGTATGTATGTATGTATGTATGTATGTATGTATGTATGTATGTATGTATGTATGTATGTATGTATGTATGTATGTATGTATGTATGTATGTATGTATGTATGTATGTATGTATGTATGTATGTATGTATGTATGTATGTATGTATGTATGTATGTATGTATGTATGTATGTATGTATGTATGTATGTATGTATGTATGTATGTATGTATGTATGTATGTATGTATGTATGTATGTATGTATGTATGTATGTATGTATGTATGTATGTATGTATGTATGTATGTATGTATGTATGTATGTATGTATGTATGTATGTATGTATGTATGTATGTTTGTATGTATGTATGTAGAATCGGATCTAGGGGGTCAACTGAGAGCAAAAGAATGAGCGGGAAAGCGACAGGGAACGGATAACGAGCGGGAGCGCAAGCGGGAAGGAAACGGGAGCGAAAAAGAAACGCATTAGGTAAACCTCTAAAAACCCCGGGCAAAGCCGGGTGCCCCCGCTAGTATATATATATATATATATATATATATATATATATATATATATATATATATATATATATATATATATATATATATATATATATATATATATATATATATATATATATTTATTTATTTATTTATATATATATATATATATATATATATATATATATATATATATATATATATATATATATATATATATATATATATATACATATAAGATTAGCAAGATACGGACACAGTTGATGATTGACAACTCTTCAGACCTATGTATCGTGAATTTGGGAGCAGCAGTTGGATCGGGAAAAAGCTGGACTGCAGGGAGGGACATCCGTGAAACCAAGGAATCTTTGCAATGGTATGAAAAGCTCGGAGCAGTGCAGCCGGGACGGTTCGGTCTGGGTTGATCCCATCATGTGTGGTGCTCTAAAGCCTCGTCGCAGGAAAGGACAAACCTGATTATTCAAGACAGAAGGCGCGCAATAGAGTTGGAAAGAGTGCAGTTAGGTGCTCAGATGTCGCAACAGGGCGATTGGACTAGATGGGAGGCGGCAGTTCAACATTCGATGACATGGAATGATTTGTGGCGTTACTCGCCCATCTGCCTATTTTTAGTGATTAGAGCGATGTATGATCAACTGCCGACAGCTTCGAACTTAGTTAAGTGGGGAAAGCTTGAAAATAAAGCTTGCAAGCTGTGTGAAAAAACAGAAAGTCTGATTCATATTTTCTCATGTTGTCCGTATGTTTTGGCAAAGGGAAGATACACGTGGCGACACAATGAGATTCTAAGAGAGATACAGAATAAAGGAGAACTGCAGACTAGCCAATTCGATGCATTTGTGCCCCGGAGAAAAAGTTTATTTCTTGAGAGAAGGCTTGCAGCACTTGGGCCGCAAAAAAGCAAGTACGAGAAAAGAATCCTTGCTTGATGCGGCAAATGACTGGAGGATATCAGCAGACTTAAAAAATAAAGACTGCTTTCCGGAATTGATTCGCAACAGCGGATTGAGACCGGACATTGTCATTTTTTCCAGTTTGGCCAAGACGTTGCTGTTCATCGAACTAACAGTGCCATGGGAAAGCAACATGGAAGCCTCAAATATCTTGAAAGAAGAACGTTACAGAATCCTTGCCAAAGATTTGGAGCGTGCGGGATATAGAGTCGAGATTTATCCAGTTGAAGTAGACGCCAGGGGCTTAGCCGGTCGCTCACTCGTCAAATTGCTTGTGGCTCTCGGAATGTCGGGTCGGAAAAAAACTCAAGCTATCAAGAAAATAGCTGAAAGAGCAGAAACAGGCTCTTTTTGGATATGGATGCGAAGGAATGAAAAAAGAGATAAATAATTTAAACAGCCACTTCTGGCTTCCGTACGACAGTGTTAGCTCCTCATTGTCAACTTGGGCAAACCGCTCAACAACAAAACTCTAACTTCAGCTTAAGAGGTCTTTATTATTAAATAAAAAATTAACAAAATGGAAAATTGAACTTCAATACGAAAATTCGCTAATTCAACAATTCACCACAATTCACTCCTAACTACGTGACAACCACTCTCGAGCTCGACTCTCACTACACTAAAAACTCTGCGCATACTTTTCTCGCCTAAACAGCACGCTAGCCACTAATATACAACAACTCCTACAACTACAGGTGAACATTCATACTACAACAAATAGCGAGCGTACACACAACACATCCTATCCACCAATAATCACATACACAACATGTCTATCTTGACATTCCGTCCCTTCCTCCAGACAAAAAATGTTTTTTTTTCTCTTCTAATTCTGGAAATTCATTTTCGGCTTCCATCGGCTAAGTTAACACGGATGTCGACTCAGGAAATCTGCTCCAACGTTGTCTTTACCTCGTATGGCTCTCAAGACGTATCGATAAGGTTGTAATGCTAGTGCCCACCTCATGAGCCTTCCATTCTGATACTGTGCAGCACCCAGATACTGTAGTGGCTGGTGATCAGTTTCTAAAATGAACTCCGAGCCATAAAGATACTGTTGGAATTTTCCAATTGCCCACACAATTGCTAAGCATTCTTTCTCGATAGTTGAATAATTAATCTCTCTTGGTAAAAGTTTTCGACTCGCAAAAGTTACTGGATGTTTGATCCCATCTTCTCCTTCTTGAAGCATTATCGCACCAATCCCAACATTTGAAGCATCAGTTTGTAGAATGAACGTTTTGTTAACATCAGGCAGCTTCAATACAGGTGGATTTGCTATGCACATCTTCAAGGCAAAAAATGCTTTCTCCTGTGGCTCGTCCCACTCGATATCAGTTTTAGCACCCTTTTTTGTTAAATCCGTGAGTGTGGAAGCAAGAGCTGCAAAGTTAGGCACAAAATTTCTATAAAAACTTATCAAGCCAACAAATGCTCGAACTTGTTTTTTTGTTGTCGGTCTCGGCGCATCCAGAATTCTTGACACAGTCTCGGCTCGTGGCTTCAACATGCCTTCCCCAATCCGGAATCCCAAAAACGTAACATCAAATTCGCCGACAATACACTTTGACGGTCTCAATGCTAAATTCGCTTTTCTCACCCGATCGAAAAATGCTTTTAAAGAGTGTAAATGAGAGTGCAGTTTGATATGAGCTAAGACGTCGTCAAGATAATTGTCCAAAGTTTCAATGCCTTGTACCAGTTTTCTCATGATTCTTGTAAATGTCGCCGGAGCGTTAACCAGACCGAATGGCATGACTCTGAATCTGAACAACCCTTTGTGACACACAAATGTTGTAAGATCCTTGTCTTCATTTCGCATTGGAATCTGCCAAAATCCTCTACAAAAGTCAAATTTTAAGAAAAATCTGTCTCCTGCCAATTTTGCAAAGATACCATCAACATGTGGCATCGGCTCTGGATCGAAAACTGTTATACGGTTCAATTTTCTGTAGTCGATGCAGACTCTTGTATTTCCATCCGACTTCTTGACCAACACCACCGGTGATGAATATGTTGCTGTTGATGGCTCGATGATATTCATTCGAAGCATCAAATTCAATTCAGCTTCTAACGTGGGTTTCATCGCATGAGGAACTGGGTAACCTTTCCCAACTATCGGATCATCAGAAACCAAATTTATTTCATGTTGTCCAAGGTTACAGATTTTCGGCACATCCGTGAATATATCTTGGTACTCTTTTAATAACTCTAGAACTTGTACATGCTGATTTGGTGCCAATTTTAGATTAATCTTAACGTCTTTGAATGTTTCATTTTGTTGCGGGGATATGGTTTCCAACGGCGGTACCTCGTCTTCTGCGTCATCCATCGGTTCCAAAATAACTGCTACAGTAATTTCAGTAGTTCCACCCGAAGAAAGAAGCGTGGAAAATTGAGATGTTTTTTCGTTTCCAGAGTTCTCAATTTTTCTGTCCCATATATTTCTTTCCTTGACAAACATCAACTTGTTTTCATCAGTTGTTTGTGGCTGTTTCTTTAAGAATCTTTGCAAGCTTTCGTCATCTTGCTGCATTTTCTTCAAGTCTTCAACACTAATGTCGTTGATTGTAGACTTTACCACGGTTAACGGCCTGATTGTAGACCTTTGCTGTCGACTTCTAGTTATTGCTGCTGCTTCTTCACCTAAGTCACTGACACTTTTTGCGCCGTCTACATTTCCTATGACAAGATCATACAAAGATCTTTTCATGCATAAGGCTTTTACCGATCCCGTGTAAAATGGAGTCTCGATGTCCATTTCAGCTACCGGAAAAATTCGAACGGTACCGTCAATCAATACGCAGCGTTGATCCGAGCCATTTGATGGCTCTGGACAAGCGAACGGCGAACAACCACAGTGAAACAGCCTGTGTCTCTCAGGACGGATACTTTTCTTTTATTGATATATCCTTGAACGACAGGCATTTCGACCTGACAATTTGTTGACGAGCGAAATGCGTCCACGATAACGGGAAATTGACATCCGCATGACATCCTACATTCGGCTCCGTGTTCTCCATTGCATCCTTGAGTAGCAGGTGTTGAACTGACGTCGTTCCAAAGAGGTCGTGTTTCACATACTTTACAACCATTTCTTTTCATTTTAGCACCATTAACCAAAGCTTCTTCATTGCGTACCTGAACCGCAGATGTTGAACCGACGTCGTTACGAAATTGTCGTTTTGTACCCACCATGAAACCGTTTTTTCCCATGCTACCACCAGTAACCAAAGCAGCAGTTTTTGTTATCTAGAAGCAGGTTTTTGACACGTGACCAAATTTGCCGCAGTTCCAGCATCCGCTTCTACTTGTCTTGTCGTGGACTCAATTTGAAATTGTCGTCAACTTCGAAGAACCGCCACTGCCTCTGCACTCTGCCGCAAAATGTCCGACGCGCCCACAGTTGAAACAATTTTTTGATTTCTTGGAACTTTGTTCGCTGACTTCAGAAAGACTTCGTAAGTAACTTTCTTCTCCGTGCGCATCCAAATACTGCCTTGCAAAATCACTCAGTTCCTGAAGATTTCGTGGAGCGCGTTCTTTCAGAAACAAGGCCATTTCTTTGGAGCAGCCATTCACATATTGCTCCATCACCAGAAGCATTGACAAACCCTCGTAGCTTTCTTCGGCTTCTGACAGCTCAACCTACCGCTGCAAGTAGCTTTGCAAACGAACTAAAAAAAGGTCGGGAGCCTCATTCTTTTCAGGTCTAGCAGTTCTAAATTTTTTTATGAATCCCTCTTCTGTTAATTCATAGCGTCGTAACAGAGCTTTTTCAAAACGTCGTAATTTCCAGCCTGGTCAGACGGCAACCTAGAATAAACTTCCAAAGCCTTTCCTTTCAGCAGGGATGACAAAAATATAGCCCATTCTGATTTTCTCCAGGATTGAATTTCAGCCATTCTTTCAAACCGAAACAAATATGCGTCCATGTCATCTTTCTCATCCTCAAAACATGGTAACTTGGGTCCTGATGCCACATGAGTTAGACCGACGGAACTTGTCTGGTTGAGGCTGTTTTTCTTGATTTCCAACTCGAGCCTGGTTATTTCACGGTCTTTGTCTTTTTGCTCATTTGCCATTCTTTCCAGTTCGATTCGGGTTCTATCCGCCTCCATTTTCATCTTATCTGCCTGCAGCTGTTCCTGCAATTGTGCCTCTCTGTCTAAATTTCTTTGTGTCTTCTCTTCTGCCTGTTGCTCTTTAACAAACAACTGCAGTAAAAAAAGGAGAGTTTTCACATACATACAAACATTTATATATATTATATATATATATATATATATATATATATATATATATATATATATATATATATATATATATATATATATATATATATATATATATATATATATATATATATATATATATATATATATATATATATACCCTTCCTCCGAGGGTCTTTGCATGAACGGTGCCGGCTACTGTTCTGATATATACAAAGAGAGTGTTATACATAACCTTCTTGCTCGCGCTTATGGGCTGTCAGAAGATTGGTGTAAATTTCACACGGAAGTCAAACGTCTCAAAACGCTGTTGATCAACAATAACTACACCAACACCATGGTTGATTCTGTTGTGAAAAGATTTGTGAATAAAAAGATTTCTGGCATTCCAGCAAACACTCCTAATGATGTCGTCAGGACTGTTGATATCCGTTACTGTTCCCAGATGCATGACAATTACCGTATGGATAAGAGAATATTACGTCAAATTATTACAAGTTGCGTTAAAGTTAAAGATCGACTCCGACATAGACTGTCATTCTCCATATATTATAAAGACAGAAAATCACACAGCCTTATCATGAAAAATAGCCCTCGTCACGCCAGCATTTTCCAGTGTACAAATGTAGTTTATAAATTTACTTGTCCTGCACCGCATGATGTCATTGCTACCTACATTGGCCAGACACGTACTACGCTCTCCCGCCGGGTTACTATGCATTTACAGGGTGGCAGTATTACAACGCATTCGCAACTGGCTCACAACACAAAACTCAACAGACAAACACTCGTCGATAACACTGTTATTCTCCATCACGAGGCCGACCCCTCTCGATTAAAAATTGCCGAGGCCCTCTACATTGTCCGGGATAAACCAATACTAAACGTCCAAGATGACCATTTTGGACGGACCCTTAAACTATTCAACAATAGGCACCACTTGCAGTGCCACAGCGTTGGTGTGCCGCAGGGCTCGTCATCCGCTGTTGCCCCTAACACTTGTATATTGAATGATCATGCACTTGACAGGCATAGCAAGAGCCCACGTTGTGATCCGGTTTCCTGTGCTCCGTCCACCGGCGCAATGGACCATGCTAACCTTATTGAAATTTGTGGTTTGCCAAACTGTGATCGGCCTACTGGTCCTCCGTCTGCCAGTTCTGTGGATGATACCGGTTTCATTGAGGCTGTGCGTTTGATCGAACAGTGCTTTATCGATCCGTCGGCCATCTGCCGGCCTTCTTCGGACCCGGTGAATGGTGATATGCCACAGGCCTCACCATTGACTGTTCTCCCGCTTTCTCCCTTTGTCACACCTCGTCTCTTGCTCTCAGATTTATCTGTACTCCGTACTAGGAGTTCGGCAACCAAAACTACAGGTGTTCCCCATTACAGTTACGACCATCCTTGTGACCAGTACGACAACGGTTCCATTTCTCGTCGAGTTTTATCTCCTTTGTCTGCCAACGCAATAGACGCTGCCAACGAAATAGACCCTACCAACTGTATCGATGTTTCAAATGCAACCGAACTGTGCCCTGCCGACATGCCAAGGACTCCGCTATTCACTGTTCTCCCGCATTCTCCTTTTGTCACACCTCGCCTCTCCTTTTCTGATTTATCTGAACTCCGTACTAGGAGTTCGCCAACCAAGACTACAAATGTATCTTATCACAGTTATGATCATCCTTGCGACCAATACGACAACGGCCCAGTTTGTGGTCCTGTTTCCTTTTCTCCATCTACCAACCATATTGAAGTGTTGGACGCGGTCGAACAGTGCTCCACTGGCTTGTCAGCCATGAGCCAACCTCCTCGAGGCCTCGAGACTGCTGACCTGCATGATGGTGATGGGACTGGTCCGATGTGTCCGCATTTGATTGATAACTGCAATATTACTATACGTACACGTTGATCATTTTCAACTTTTAATTAAACTCTCAATTTTATCGATATCCTATTATCTTTGAATTGTAGCTTTAAATTCTTATTTTATTATTTTACCTCTTTGCTTTTATTAGTAATTTTCTTTTAATAGTTATATTTTACTACTTAATTTGGTTGTATATTTTAGCACATGTAATTTTTTATTTTTTCTTATATTTTTGTTTATTTTTTGTTTATTTATTTACTCCGAGGCAAAAAATTTGGTTGTTTCTTAGCGGTTTTCATATTTTACTTTTACTCTTCTTTGTACTTTGACCTCGATTGATGTGTAAACATATCTGATATGTCTCGCCACACCACTTTATATATTTTCGTTGTAGCTGTAAATTGGTTTTATGAGTTCTGATGATGGCTAATAAAGCCGAAACCTGCAGGTCAGCTCATGACCAAAACATTAATAAAAATATATACCAGTTCGTTCAAAAGTGTCTTGGTATTTCTGATTTTCGAAAAGTTTCACGTCTGATAGAAAAAGTTTGTAATAAGAAATGGGCCATAGTCTTTAATAAAGCGTGTCTGAAAGAACATCTTGTTCCTAATTATTTGAAAAAAAAAAAAAAAATATATATATATATATATATATATATATATATATATATATATATATATATATATATATATATATATATATATATATATATATATATATATATATATATATATATATATATATATATATATATATATATATATATATATATATATATATATATATATATATATATATATATATATATTTGGCCTAGCCCGTTTCAAAACCAAAATTCCTGGCCCGGCACAGCCCGTCTAATTTGGGCCCGCCCGTTTTTACAGGCCTAGAAATTCTATATACTTGATGAAAAACTTCAGCCCGTCCCACCTTGACTTCAGGTTTTGGCCCGGCCCGTCTGTAGACCCTAAAATCACTAAGATGTCTATATGCTCAGTGAAAAACCTTGGCCCGTACCACTTTGATTTAAGGTTTAGCCTGGCCCGTAAAAAACCCTAAAATAACGGCTTGGCCCGACCGCCACAAAACCTCAAAATACTAAGTTTTACATCTGGAATGCTTGCAGTTGTTGAGTAGCAGTTATTTTGAAATCAAATAACCTTTATTTTGACCCCACATTTGAAGTCATGGAAACCAAAGTTTTAGAAAATGGTGAAACACGTATATCTTTTTTTTTGAATAGATACTAAGTATTAATTTTTACATCTGTAGCAATTACAGTTGTTGAGTAGGAGTTAATTTAAAAACCAAATAACCCTATTTTTTACCCCACATTTGAAGTCCTGGAAACCAAATTTTCACAAAATGGTGAAACACGTATATCATTATTTTAAGAGTAGAAACAAAATACTAATTTTTACTTTTGTAGCATTCCCAGTTTTTGAGTAGCAACTACTTTAAAAATCAAGTAATCCTATTGTTCACCCCACATTTAAGGTCCTGGAAACCAAATTTGTAAAAATGGTGAAACACGTATATCTTTATTTTTAGAATAAAAACTAAATTCTAATTTTTACAGCTCTGGTATTTACAGTTTTTGAGTTTAAAAAACAAATAACCCTATTCTCCACCCCACATTTGAAGTCCTGGAAACCAAATTTTCAAAAAATGCTAAAACACGTATTTCATTATTTTTGGAGTAGAAACTAAATACTAATTTTTACTCTTGTAGCATTCACAGTTTTTGAGTAGCAGCTACTTTAAAAACCAAATAACCCAATTTTCCAACCAACATTTGAGGTCCGGGAAACCGAATTTTCAAAAAATGGTGAAACACGTATTTTTTTATTTTTTAAGAAGAATCCATATACCAAATTTCAAAATCTCCTCATTTTGGTTTTCGAGATATACGTTGTTTTAGAAAAAGTTTGTTTTCCAGTTTTTCCCCCGCAGGAGTAAAATTTTTAAAAATCTTTTCTTAGTGGATGCTTACGCAATAAAAGTAATACAATTTCCAAATTTCACGTTCCTAGGATGAGGCGTTTGAGCTCGGCGCTGATTATCAGTCAGTCAGTCTGTCAGTCAGGAAATCTTATATATATATATATATATATATATATATATATATATATATATATATATATATATATATATATATATATATATATATATATATATATATATATATATATATATATATATATATATATATATATATATATATATATATATATATATATATATATATCCCGCTTGCTCACCTGCTCCGCTCCGCTCATTTTGTGACGGATTTCAAATTTTTTTTCTTTATATTTGATTCCCCTTGACTCTCAAGGTTGTGTAAAAATTTTATTACGATCGAATGAATGGTGTAGCAATGCATAAATAACATGCATGCATATATACATACATATATATATATACATACATACATACAAACATTCATTTTTATATATATAGATATTATAACAAAATACATGTTTATTTAATTTTTGAAAATTTTGTTTTCTGGACTTCAAATCTGGGGTGGAAAATAGTATTAGTGTTCTATATTATTTTGAATAACTGCCACTCTGAAACAAAAAATTCTACAGATATAAGAATTAGTATTAAGATACTACTTAGAAAATAAAGTTCACGTGTTTCAGCATTTTTTATGTTTCGGGTCCAAGACTACAAGTGTAAGGTGGAGAAAAGAAATATTTGCTTGAAAACGTTATAATTGAAAATGTAAAATCATTAAAATATAGTATTAAAGTTTTTTTTAATAATAAGTTACGTGTTTCATTATTTTTGGAAAATTTAGTTTCCAAGCGCTGAGGTTTTGTGCCCCTTAAAACTGGATGAGTCCAGTTTATCATATACCGGGCGCATTTTCGCCAATGTTCGACGGTATAAGACAGTGAGACAAATACTATCATCTGATTGGATAGTTTTAAATGACTAGGTCACATACAACCATAGATATCTATCCATATTTGCATACATTATGCTCTTGAAGCTTGCTAATATTTTCGTTTAAAATTTTTTTTTTATTTTGGTCAAATTAACTTTTACACTTTTATTTAGAAACAACTATACATAATTTTGTGATTAATAATAATTTTTATTTAAAATTAACATGATTGTAGTATCTATGGACTCTAGGCCATAAGTTATTTACAGCTGAAAGTTGTTGTTTTATACTATTTTAATACTAATGTTTTAATACTATTTTAATGCTATTGTTTTAATACTATTTTAATATTATTTTTTTAATACTATTTTTATTGATACTTATAATAGTTCTTACAATCATTCTAATGTTTGTATGTGGCTTTTATATTGAGCCATTTAGACAAAAAAGGCCATACTCATTTTTGTATCTACTTTGATATAGCTTGTCTCCACAATTATTCTTTTACAACTGTCTTTGCCATATACATATACACCAAACAAAAGTTTGCTGGACCTGTAACATTAAAGTAATCAAGACCTTTTGTCATGTTTTTGTTGCAGATAAATAAATAACTCAGCTAATCTGACATGCATATGAAAAAACTAACAAATTTTAGTTACTAACAAAAATTTAGATATTTTAAACTAATGCAACATTTTTAGGCTTCAAATGTATTATGAGTAACATGACATTTTAGATTTATATGATTGAAAATCATTAAAAAATTATCAGTTTTATTGATTTCTTTGATTTTAATTAAGAACAACAGTAGAATAACTATTTAGCTTTATTATATTACAAAATTATCTCAGTTCTTGATTATGAGGCCAATATAAAAAAATTAAAACACAATTATTTCTGCACTAATAACTGGGAAGTCAAATAATTAAACAACACTGAATACTGAAATATTGTCAACTCAAGACAATTCATGAATTTATTAAAACAAATAATGCTAGTGTTTGAACTTTGAAAAAATGTTTTGGATCAAAGCAATGAAGCACAATTTTTTCATGCTGTTTTGCTTATGTGTTTGTTTGTTTAGGTCTTAAAGAAATCAGTGTTACTATGCACTCTTACCACATGCTTGTCCTTAGCATGCTGACAGAGTAGAATTTGGTTGAAATATATTATCGATCTCCTGGGATAGTTTCAGATATGTTCCAACTAGTCCTATTTATCTCCATGAACAACTTAGTTAGACCATTTCTGCATTAAATAAACAACTAATGAGTTAAATTGCACAGTATCATGATTTTTTAGATTAGAATAACTGTTTGTAATGATTAATTTTTTTAGAACAGAAGCCTTTTGCATTATTAATTTACTAAAAAATCAAATTCCATTTGGTAAACTTTTGTCAAAAGTTATTAATTGTCAGTCAATTAATAATTAAAATAGTTTATTTGTGTTTCAGTTTATTGACTAGGCTTGGCTTATATGATTGGAAAAGCTTCATTCCAAATATTGGTGATCTCTGATTGACAGAATGACAAGTTGAATTTTCTAGGCTATTTAACTATTTAGTTACATACATGAGTGTCGAATAACTTAGTCGGCAATTTTGTCAATCTTTATCCACCGGAAAAACCCATAACGGCCAACGACTATAAAATTAACAACATCGGAAAACAGAGCGCGTCTATATATTTGTATAATTTATGTGACTTTTAATTCAAAATTATCCAATCAGGTTGCATTATTTATCTCCTTGTCTTATACCGTTGGACATTGGCGAAAATACATACCGGGCCGCATATTTCTAAATGGTAGTATGCGGCAATACAGAGAGGTCGACTAGCAGCCTAAGAGGGGCGTGGTTTAAGGCTAGGAGTAAATCGCACTCAATTCCACATTTTCAATGTTATGTTGTTGTTATTAATAAAAAGTGTCGCAAATAATATGAATTGTTGATTTAGTTAGTTCAAAGTTAGAGTAAATAAAAATAAAACTTACTTATAATTCGTAAAATGCCTTGACTTCATATTCATGTTATTATTACTATTAACATAATTACCCACTAGTAAAAATGTTCTTTTAAAACCCTTTTCATTCATTTGAAATTACGAGAATTATAATCAAAAAAAATATTAGTTAAAAAATAGATAAATAATAAAACAATACGGATTAACTAAGGCCATTTTCAGCTATATAAAGCCATTTTCAGAACCCTCTGTTAAAACAATAAATTAAATATTATAAAAGTTGAAATAGTTGAGTTAAAAATCAGAAATAATTATAAGTTTTTTTTAGATAGAGACATTGAATTGGAGCTAAGCTGAATCGACTTTCACTTAACAAATTAATACGGCAATTGACGGATGAAACACATTGAAATTTAAGTTAAAACTACATAAAAAAAAGCGACCATATTATATGTAGCTGATTTAATATAGCTGGTTTTATATATGTTATATATAATAACTTGTATAAAACCAGCTCGTCTCTCTTTTCTATAGTTTTTTTAGTGCCACATTGAGAATAGCAATCATAAATATCGAAAGCAGAGCGTTCAGTCACGCCCCTCTTAGGCTGCTAATCTGTATTGCAGCATACTACCATTTAGAAATATGCTACCGGGCCAGGCCTCAATTTTTGTGCCTATAAAATAGGCCAGTTTTTAACATTCTTCTCATCTTCTTTAGTTTTGTTTTCGACGTCCAAACCGACTGTATCACTGTCACCATCTTTGCATGGTTCATCTTGAGCATTTTTGCAAGGTTGATTATCATGACCGTCTTTGACAGGCACATCATCATGACCGTCTTTGACAGGCTCATCATTATGACCATCCTTGCATGGTTCATCTTGAACATCTTTACATGGTTCATCTTGCACATCTTTGCAAGGCTCATCACCATGACCATCCTTGCATGGTTCATCTTATACATTCTTGCATGGTTCATCTTGACCGTCTTTTTTGTTTCCGCAATTGTTTGGTCACCATTGAGGAGTTCAAGAAATTTCTTCCTTTCTTGCTGTGCTGCTCTGTGTGCTGCTCTGTTTTCCTCCGCCATTCTATTCAGAGCCTTCAACAACTCATTTTCTACCCGAGTATCAAGAGCTCATCCAATGCTTTCAAAACCATTCTTGTATCCCACTTCTGACACCAATGTTACGATATCACCAAATCGTATACCGGGCTCAATAGAATGGTTTTGCAGTTTATTGGAAAATAATAAATGAAGGCTTTGTTAAGGCTATTTTTACCTTCTGGTCTATTGATAAATAAATAATTAATGTCCCTAATAAATGTTTTGAATCTGTTAAGGTTTATCAAAAGGAAGTTGATCATCAAACCAGTGATTTTACATTAATAATATATATATATATATATTTAGAGAATCGTGTGTTCGACGCCAATAATAAACCTACATTATATGCAAGATATGTCGATGACATCTTTGTGATTGCTCGAGATACACATTTTGAAGAATTAAGATCTAAGTTTCAGCAATACTCTGTGTTGAATTTACAATAGGAATATAGCGACTGTAATCATACGTTACCTTTTCTGGACGTGTTGGTCTCTCAAACGGATTCCGGCCTTGCACATGAAATGTACGTCAAGCCTTCCTCTGAGGGTCTTTGCATGAACGGTGCCGGCTACTGTTCTGATATATACAAAAAAAGTGTTATACATAACCTTCTTGCTCGCGCTTTTGGACTGTCAGAAGACTGGTATAAATTTCACAGAGAAGTCAAACGTCTCAAAACGCTGTTGATCAACAATAACTACACCAACACCATGGTTGATTCTGATGTGAAAAAATTTCTGACTTTCCAGCAAACACTCTTAATGATGTCGTCAGGACCGTTGATATCCGTTACTCTTCCCAGATGCATGACAATTACCGTCTTGATGAGAGAATATTACGTCAAATTATTACAAGTTGCGTTAAAGTTAATGATCGACTCCGACATAGACTGTCATTTACCATATATTATAAAGACAGAAAATCACACAGCCTTATCATGAAAATCAGCCCTCGACACGCCAGCATTTTCCAGTGTACAAATGTAGTTTATAAATTTACTTGTCCTGCACCGCATGATGTCATTGCTTCCTACATTGGCCAGACACGTACTGCGCTCTCCCGCCACGTTACTATGCATTTACAGGGTGACAATATTACAACGCATTCGCAACTGGCTCACAACACAAAATTCACCAGACAAACACTCGTCGATAACACTGTTATTCTCCATCACGAGGCCGACCCCTCTCGATTAAAAATTGCCGAGGCTCTCTACATTGTCCGGGATAAACCAATACTAAACGTCCAAGATGACCATTTTGGACGGACCCTTAAACTATTCAACAATAGGCACCACTTGCAGTGCCACAGCGTTGGTGTGCCGCAGGGCTCGTCATCCGCTGCTGTCTCCAACTTTTGCATATTGAACGATTATACACTTGACAGGTATAGCAAGAGCCCACGTTGTGATCCGGTTTCCTGTGCTCCGTCCACCGGCGCAATGGACCGTGCTAACCTTATTGAAATTGGTGGTTTGCCAAACTGTGATCGACGCAGACGAAGTGAGTGGCCCCGAGTGCGCGTACCCTGGGTAAATTCTGGGAAGCCTGTTATTTTACAGTTGGCAAAACCATGTATGATATTGTAACAAAAACAGAGGTCTTTTATCAAGCGGCGATGAGCCCAAGACGTTTGAGTCTGATATTGTACGGTAATTTTCTTAGGTCGGGAAAAGCTCTTGTGAAATATCTTTGTGTGCGTTCGATCTTGTTTATGTCTTGTTTATAATGAGGGCTCCAGATAGGGGAGCAATACTCTAAGATGGGACGGGCATAGATGGTATATGCTCTTGTGAGAAGATTGTGGTCTCTTGAACGAAAGCATTTGAGGATAAGCCGTATCCTGGTGAGAGCTCTATGGACAATATAGTCGATATGTGACCTAGATGTTTGTTTGTTGTTAATGAATACTCCAAGGTCGCGGATGGTATCAATAGGTGATATCTTTTGCAAGCCGATTGAGTATATAGAAACTGGAGCGTTACAATGAGATCCTCTGATGGAGCAGTGGAAACATTTTTTGGGGGATAATTGAAGTTGCCACGTTTCACTCCACAGCACTAATTTGTTAATGGCTAACTGTAATGATACATTGTCAGGAAGTAATGATGAGTACAATTTAATATCATCCGCAAATAACGTAATCTTCACGGAGGTATTTCAAAATAGATCAGCCACGTCATTAATGTATAAGAAGAATAGGGGGACACCGCTAATCACGTCAGTCGAGGCAGAAAGGCGACCATTCACTTTCACAGTTTGAGATCGATTTGATAGAAATGCCTTTAACCATAACAGTAAATCGCCAGAGATTCCATAAGCTTGGAGTTTGACTATAAGTTTTTGGTGCGAAACCTAATCATAAGCTTTTTTGAAATCGAAGTAGATAACATCGACATGCTGGTTTGATTGTGTAGTGTACCGGTATTTTATGCCCGTCTACAAATGAGCGCTCCTTAGCTTGCTAGGCTCGCGCTCCTTCATTTGTTTGGCGCGCGCTAGCTAGTGGCTAGCTTAAAAAAACCTTTGCTCTCGAATGTTCTCTCTTTCTTCTTCGTTTTTCTCGTGGTTCGCCATATTGCTACTTTAATCAAGAATTTAAACTTTGCTTTATTTTCATTTCTCGCCATTGTTGGCCCCGAGAAGAATTGTTTATTTTTGTCTATTGTCGTCGGTCAAATAAATAAAGTTATTTCAAACCGCCTTCAAACTGTGTTGAGTTGGTACTACAAAGTATATCGAAATAACGTAGTCAGCGACTACAATTGAATTGCTTGTGTCCAGTTGTTAACACACTCGATAAGGTTTGTACATGTAGACTTCATCTTCAGGAAACCATGTTGTTCCGGGGTAATAAGATTGTTTTGATGAAACCATGTTGTTCCGGGGTAATAAGATTGTTTTGATGAAATAATGCGAGGATGTCTTTGTCGATTAATTTTTCCATGGCACGGCAAGACGAGGAAGTGAGATATGGGCCTGTAGTTAGCCACTTCTGATGTTGCTCCTTTTTTGTGGATCGGTGTGACATGCGCGGAGCTCCAATCGTTAGGCAACATATGTGCATTGAAAGAAAAATTGAAGATATGGCAAAGTGGTATGGCCAGACCAGTTGCACACTCTTTAAGTAACCTGTTTGGGATACCATCTGGACCCGACGATTTGGAAGATTTGAGACTACGAAGGATCTGGATGATGCGATCTGGGGTGAAATCAATCTTTTCAAGCGTATTGAATGTACGCGGAGGCATTTCTGTGCTTGTTCCATTGTCAGTAGTGAAAATACTGGAAAAGTAATTGTTGAAGGTGTTGGCAATCACCATTGGATCCGACGTTAATGTGCCATTTGATTTTTAACTTCCTGCAAAGGACAGCATATTGATAGCTTTCTATTTATAAATTTGTAGAAGCTGCCTATATCACCACGAGAAATGAGTTCAAGTTCTTGTGATTTGTGGTACTCGTCAATTAGTCTCCTAACTTTCCTGGAAAAATGATTGTAAATAATTTTGTCTTTAATTTTCCGACCGACAGTCCATCTTCGAAAAGCCTGAAGTTTGTATCTCTGGGCATTAACTATGAGTGTTGGATAGGTTGATTTTTGACTTTTAACAGTTCTCCTAATTTGGTTACGTCTTGGAGAAAACATGAGTAGGGCATCTCTAACAACAGCAAGGAATCCAAGCCAACAATCATTTACAGAGAAACAGTATTGAAAAACTATGTTCCAGTTAACTTCGTTAAAATGACTGGCAAAATTTGTTTTGCTCAAGCTAACGCTATTCACGGAGTTTAGAACAGGGGATGGTTTTGGAAAATTAGGCTTGAAGATAATTGTATTATGATCACTATGAGCAATAGGAGAAGACGGTTCAATGTGGGACAAAAACCGATCATCATCCGATAAAATCAGATCTAGAATGTTTGCATTCCGTGTTGGAAAATTCACGAGTTGGTGGAAACCCATCTCATTTATAAAGTTCATGTATAGATTGTAAACTTCATTATTTGGATGTGAATGAGTGAGCCAGTTAACATCAGGAAGATTGAAATCACCCATAACACAGATGTGATTTCTATTGCTGCACAAAAATTTTATACATTGAATACTGTTGATTGCATATTCTGTAGCTTGTGGATTAAAACCTCCTGGTCTGTAGTGAACAATTATCCTGTAGGTTGAAGAATGTATTTGTACGTCAATGCACACTAATTCAATTTGCTTGTATTCCGCAGGAAGAAAGATCTGCTTAACTGGTACTTCCTATTTGGTAATTACAATTGCACCACCACCACGTGAACCTCTGTCATAGCGAAAAGTTTTATAGCCGCGTGGAAAGAACAAACCATCAGGTTCTTGATTCAACCATGTTTCCACCAAACCAAAAATATCAATATCGTTCACCTCCAAAAATAAAGAAAGTTCTTCTCGTTTGTTTATTATACTTCTTACGTTTGTTAAAGCCCAAGTGGCTCGATGAATTTCTGAGGCGTTAAATATCCTGCAGATCGGGAGTTTTTGAGGTCGTCCTAGGAGCATTTTCTTGGGTAGCTCTTGATCTCATCTTGATACGCAGCCTCAGCTTCTCGCCATGTCAAATCGCGGTTTATGTTGATTTTTTTTATATTCGGATCAGTAGACGTGCGAAGGAGACGGGAGGATGAAATCAGATCATCTACTGTTTCAGAGTCTGAGAGGGTGATGCGAAGTTTAGAAGAGGCCGGATCTTTTCCAAGACGTCGAACGTTTTCAATCTTGGGTTTTAAAGAGAGGTTTTGTTAAAAAAAAATTAGAATAAGTTTTTCGTCATGAATCTGAGGCACAGGAGGAAGACCGGAGATGATGACATTTTTAACAAGTTTTAATTTTTCAACGTCCCACATCGCCGCTGATCTGATTTCCTCTATGTCAGTTTGAGGGACCCGAGCCGGGAGAGAGTGTTCCAGTATCTCGAAACGGGTCATGACAGTCTTTGTCAGCTCGTTGAGTGTATCAGACATGGTTTTTGTAACGTGGGATAACAGCAATTGAATATTTGTTGTGAATGACTCTATCAATTTAAGCATACCCTCGTTCACTTGATTGATGGTCTTTGCCTCTTTGCCATATTCTCGTTCAGCTGTTTGATAAGCGAGTTCGTATTCTCGTTGGCCTGTTTCATAACTGAACTTAGAATTTGTTGAAGACTTTCAGCTGTTATTGACTTAGCCATTGTTTGTTGTTTATTATTGTCCGACTTGAGGGAGTGGCTCACAAAAATAACAAATTTGTGTTTTCTACAAATATCAAAAAAATTATCAACAGAAACAGGATTCAAATTATACCGTCGGATAGAATTTTTCACGACAAATTCAGCTATATAATTTTCTTAGGCTTTTAGTTTATAAATTCGCTTTTAAGACTGTTTATATAACGCAACTCAACGCCATAACGCAACTCTAATGTATGTATGTATGTATGTATGTATGTATGTATGTATGTATGTATGTATGTATGTATGTATGTATGTATGTATGTATGTATGTATGTATGTATGTATGTATGTATGTATGTATGTATGTATGTATGTATGTATGTATGTATGTATGTATGTATGTATGTATGTATGTATGTATGTATGTATGTATGTATGTATGTATGTATGTATGTATGTATGTATGTATGTATGTATGTATGTATGTATGTATGTATGTATGTATGTATGTATGTATGTATGTATGTATGTATGTATGTATGTATGTATGTATGTATGTATGTATGTATGTATGTATGTATGTATGTATGTATGTATGTATGTATGTATGTATGTATGTATGTATGTATGTATGTATGTATGTATGTATGTATGTATGTATGTATGTATGTATGTATGTATGTATGTATGTATGTATGTATGTATGTATGTATGTATGTATGTATGTATGTATGTATGTATGTATGTATGTATGTATGTATGTATGTATGTATGTATGTATGTATGTATGTATGTATGTATGTATGTATGTATGTATGTATGTATGTATGTATGTATGTATGTATGTATGTATGTATGTATGTATGTATGTATGTATGTATGTATGTATGTATGTATGTATGTATGTATGTATGTATGTATGTATGTATGTATGTATGTATGTATGTATGTATGTATGTATGTATGTATGTATGTATGTATGTATGTATGTATGTATGTATGTATGTATGTATGTATGTATCTCTAATAAATATATATAATATATACTAGTCAAAAAATAAATTTAAAAAAATGTTTTTATTTGTCTCTTTATTTGAGTCAACGAACTAAAATGTTTGAATCTAAAACAATCTAAATGTGGGTGATTTTTCGTTTCTAAGATTTGATCACACCAGACAAACAAACCAACAAACCAACAAAAAAACAAACAAACAAACAGAGAGACGAGTGAAGTTAAATAAAAGCATTTAAAAAAATAATAGCTTATATATTATAAGTTACTATGTTAATGTATTATTGCTTATATATTATTGATATGTTGTGATAAGTGATGGTGGTGGCTAAGCGGTAAAGCGTTCGCCTGTCTTCCTTGTAAGTCGGCGGTTCGAATCTCACCGGCGTCACCATCGTAGCTCCCTTAAGCAAGGACTTTACACGCATTGCTCAGGTTGAGTGTCTCGCGGGGTTAACTAACTCCTTTCACTAACCTTAAAAAATAAAAATAATAAAAAAATAAATATGTTAATAACATTAATATATTTTGGTTAACAAAACTTAATATAAATTACTGATTAATGGACTTATTTTTAGGTTGATTGAATTTGGTGTTTTCAGTTTATTTCTCTTGGCCAGATGCCCAGTAGAATGACCACCGTCTTTCGGTGGCGGTCTTCTTTCTTTTCTTTTGTTGACATTTGAACCTTGATAATGAAGAGTAATTCCGAAACGCGTCGGTGATATTATATCTTGGATTATAATTTTGATTTTGTTATATAATTCGGTTGTTATAAAATATGAATAGCGGTCAGTTGTTTGCAAGTCCTCGAATTCGAAGTTTTTTCAGGAAGCTTGAAAAAAATTTTAACAAGTTGGTTTCTGCGAAATATGCTGTGTTGTTTGATAAAGAATGCATCAAAAATCACTTGCTACCCAAATATGTTGTATATATATATATATATATATATATAAATGACTGTCTGTGTGTCCTTTATGCATTGCGACACCAGTCATCCAATAGTAATGAAATTTTCACACAGCCTTGGAAGACAATGAGGATGGTTTTTGTGAAAAAATTTAAATCGGTCATAAAATGAGCGAAACAGGTGGATACGGAAACTGGAGAATGAACGAAAACGGGAAAGCAAGCGGAACTGGAAAGCAAACGGGAACGGAAAAGCGACCGAGAGCAAAAGAGCGAGCAAGAAAGGAAAAGCGATCGAGAACTGGAGAGCAAGCGGAAACGGGAAAGCAACCGGAAGCGGGAGAGCAAGCGGGAACGGGAAATCAACCGGAAGCGGGAGACCTGGACATCTACAAAGGGACTGTAGACTCTAGATGTTTAGACCCAGGCAACGGAAGCAAGCAGACCTCGATATGCATAATGATGTCAAACAAAGAAGACCCATAAGGACCCAATCCAACAGGGGGAGACCAGATTCTGTGAAAGTAAACAATAATTTGCCCTGCAGAGTTGAGTTAATTTCCGTTCTTGGAAACGGAACAAGTTTATTTGTAGAGGGCAGATTTGGAATAAGAAATTTTAAGTTTGTTATTGTCAGTGTAAATTTTAGTTGGATTATAAAACCTTGTTTGGCTAAAGAAGAGGTTTTGCAAAGTGGAAACACCGTCGTCTTAAGACGCTGGTGGCAGAGCTGTAGAGCGTTCACCTCTCAATCTTTAGGTCGGCAGTTCAAGCCTCAACGGGGTCACCAGCGTAACTCCCTTAAGCTAAAGGGGTTGGCGCTTATAAATGGCTGCCTTTGCAAGGACCCTGTTTCGCATTTGTGCAAGACTGGTCTTGAAAAAGACCTATGTTAACTTTAGTAAGAAAAAAAACTGCAACTAGGAAGCTTGTGCCAGTAGTTGGTGAAATTCAAACTTGAATTAGGCTGGAAGTAGGACTTTTCAGCATCAGTTTTTGGTTGCATACATAGAGGAAGAGTGTTTTCGTGGACTTAATTTTATGAGAGCACAAGATTTTGCATTGGACTAAAAAATCGAAACATTCAGACAGAGGGATATGAAAATATCTGTTTGTTATAAAAACGAAACGATCTCGATAAAGCGAAAAGAAATTTATTTGGTGGTCCGAAATAGTATTAAAACAACCAGCGACAAAATGAAAACTCGGTATGATCGACAATCAAATATGAAAAAAAATAAAGAAAATGATTTGATGTGGTTTTAGAATCCACAACGCAGAATTGGAATATCACCTAAACTTCAATACAACTGGGAAGGACCATATTGGATTATTTTAAAATGATCAGTGATGTCATCTACCGGATTCAAAGGGCCCACATTCTAAAATGAAAGTAATTCATTTTGAACGTCTTGCCAAGTATTTTGGAGGCGATGAATCTTTTCGGGACAAAAAGGATTAAAAAGGGGTAGTTTTATATCTATGTTTATAGACTTTTTCTTATTGATTGATTTCAAATAATGATATTGAATGACTTATCATAGAAATTTGAACATCAATTGACCAGCTGCAAGTACAGTTTTTGAGACATATAGTTTGATTAAATACGTATTATCTTCTAATAAATCTAGGGCAATTTTATAAAGAACTCGAGCACAGTTATCAATATTATAATAATATTAAAATCTAGCAGTAAAATTCCAACTAAAGACGTGGGTTGCTTTCCAGAAAACAAAGCGAAATCCACTAATGTTTACAGCTGGAAAAGTTTACTTTTAGCCCTTAGAATGTATTGTTACGTTATTCTTCGCACAACTTAGGTTATCATAGTCTGGTAGATTTAGCTTTTGGTTCGGAAATTTTATTAGACAAGCCAAAAAGTTCATTAAACTATAGTATTTGTTATAACTAAGAGCTGGAAAGAGATACCAGACACAGATCGGTCCTTAAAAACAGTTATTAACAAAAGAAGTTGCTCAAAACTCGCGAATCAACGCCAACCAATCAAAAGCCAGCTTTTTCTATTTCTGCGTAAAAAGTGACGCTTAATTTACAAATTATCTCCACGAAATTTAAACTTCTTACGCTCAAATGCTCAGTTTAGTTATTTATTTCTATATTTTTTTAACGAAACTTTTATTTTCCGTTTGCTTATGGAGCTGTCCGAAGAATGTTTTTGATTATCAAATGCTTAAACTAGTTTAACTCCTCTGTATAAACGATTATGTACACTCAACTAGTCTACGTTTTCGAAATTGTCCAGTATTTAAAAAGCAATGCAACCTGAAAACACCTTATTTGAAAATAGCTGAAGGGGGTGGCGGATATGGGAATCGTACCACTTTTTAAAGGAAGACCATGCTCAAACATCTTAAAGACAAGAAATTTATCAAACACTGGTTTTTAGAATAACATAAATTTTAATTCTAAAAATAAAGTATAAGCTCCAACTTATTAAATAATTATAATAATAACTGTTATTTAGCTTCAAAAACTATTATATTGAGCACAATTCAGTTGAGCAGAAGAGTCAGATCTTCATCCCGACTTTACTTCTTGTGTCCACCACACATATCAAGAGTGCTGTAGACAGAAGGTTCGGGGTTGCCAGACTGAGAATGGTTTGCCAGCTGCTGTTACATTGGCTGTGACACTTCAGTGCTTCCGAAGAGACATTCTAAACATTAAACACTGACTAACACCACTTTAAACATTGTCAAATTTTAATTCAATTCAGAGACACTGTTAGCAACTTTTGTCGTGCTGGCTGAAGTGAACTGGGAAGTGTAGATTATGAGGATTTTGTAGATAAATAATGCACATCATATCATAGTCAAATTTTTTGCTGTTTATTATAACACACAAGCAAACAGTTTTGACATTGATACAATGCTTAGCAATATCCTCAGGTGCAGAAGAACGTCTTACAACAATAATAGACGTGTAACTGGAGAAAAGATATAAGAGCTATTTTAACAAGCATCAAAACCCTGCAGAACAAAGAAGACATTTTCTATATATCACTTCAAATAAAAATGTAATAACTGCTCACATTGGCCAACTCTGACATTTACACATATTTCACTATTATAGATATTACTTACAAGACCACTAATATAAAGAGTTATCTTAAACTTTGTCACGGTAACATTTACAAGCATATACAAGTACCTTCAAAACTGTTTTAAGAGCATCAACTTTTTTGCCAATTTAAAGAATAATTACGTCCAACAACAGAGACTGATTTTGGGCAAGCCTAACTAAAATAGTATCTCATCGATTTCAACAGTTTCTTCATACAGGCCTTCACATATATTGCCCTAAAAAATATCTACTTCAAGATTATCAGTATGTAAAGATTTATTACAAACTTTACCATAGCAATGTTTACAGGCAGATACAATGTAGCTCATATTTAAAACATGAACAATTTTTAGAAGAGCATGGCCTTTTTTAATAATTCCACATTTACAACGTATACAATAATAATTAGGCTATCTAGGCTATCAGGTGCTGCCTCTATATCAGTATCAATGAGACACAACTTAAAATCTATTTTCCCCAGCTCCATCTATCACTGTCTAAGAAATACTTCAATTTCATTTCTTGAAAATGAGTTTTCAAAACATGCAAACAGGCTGCATTTTCAGTTGAGGTAGCTTTCCAGGAATAATTTTTGAACTACTTAATCCACACAATAAAAAATTTTTCCAGTCAAATATAAACTTAGATCTTAAATTCTTTTTATTGGAGCTAGATCAGCTAACTACTAGAACTAAAACTAACACAAGGCTGGGGCTGATTATTTTTCTTTGCTTTTTTAATTACTTATGTATACAAACATCCACATTTATAGAGTTATACTGTCAATTAAAATTGTATCTCCAACTACAATTGCAGAATTCAATAGAGAAGTTTTCCCATTTTGTTTCAATATTTAGATTATTTTTAGTTTTTCTTCAGTAGCAGATTTACATTACACACAAGCACTCCATTGCGATATTAGTTACACCTCCTTTTTTAAAAGCATCAACTGTGGGAGTTTCCAAAGTTTGGGTCCATGATGAGTCTTTGTGGTGGTCTTCGGGCACGCTGTGATCTTCGAAACTGCACCGGCACCTGCTCCGAATCCGCAATAGACAATCCGTCACTCTCCTCTTCCGACAGTTCCCGGTCTGCTGGTGGTTGTCTGCCTTCAGGGGGTTCTCCTGGATCAGAGTCTTGATCTGCCCCGTATCTGATTCTCAATTGATTTACATGTCTTTTCCAGATCGGTCCATTTGGCAAAATTCGAACTTTTATGTTGCGAGGCCCCATCACTTTTGTTATGACTGCAGGAATCCATCTGGGTTCTTTGTTCTTTTTAGGACCACAGTGGAGGGCGTAACATGGCATTCCTTCCTGGAATATTTGAGATCTTCTCTCAGGTTGTGTCACTTTCTTTTGGTTTTGTTTTTTCTGGATGGCTTGTGTTGGAGATGGAAGTAAAGCATCTAATTGACTTCGAATCTGACGACCATTTAATAATTCGCTGGGTGAGTAGCCAGAATCTAATGGCGTCCGTCTGTACTGTTGAAGGAATTCTTGCAGTGCCTGTCTTGGAGAGTGTGAAGATTTTCTTAGTGATTGCTTGAATGTCTGTACAAGTCTTTCTGCTGCTCCGTTCGTTGCTGGGTGATATGGAGCGCCTGTTAGATGTGTGATGCCACGCTGTCTGCACCATTCCTGGAATTCATCTGATAGAAATGCTGGTGCATTGTCTGTCTCCAATGCATGGGGATATCCAAAATGTGCAAAATCCTCTTCTAACAGCTGGATTGTTGACTTGGCTGTTACTGAACCGGTAGCATGAATGCATGGGTATTTGGAATAAGCATCAATTAATACTAACCAGTTAGTGTCCATGAAGTTTATGGCATGGTCTAGGTGTATTCTGCTCCAAGGCTTTTCTGGCAGCATCCATGGATGGTTTGGAAACTTTGCTGCTTTGTTCTGGTGTTCTGCGCAAGTTGTACAGCTACGACAAAGATTTTCAATGTCGTGGTCTATGCCTGGCCAGTAGACAACTGATCTAGCCAGTTGCTTCATCCTTTGTATTCCTAGGTGTAGCATTTGCACTACTTGGTTTCGGATTTTTTCTGGGATGACTAGTCTTGCTCCATATCTTAGACATCGTCCTTCTGTAACTAGAGAGTCTGCTAATTTTGCGTAGTGTTTTATTTCGTCTTTTTCCATCAGTTTAGGCCATCCTTCTTTCACATATCTCATGACTGTTGAGATTGTTGGGTGTCTGCTAGATTCTTTAGCCAATATTTTAGAATCTGCTGGTTTGATCTGTTGACTGATGGTGTGAATCATACAAACTGTTGATATGTCTGCCTTTTCTTCTTTTGCATCAAAATCCTGGTCTCCTCCAACTGGCAATCTGCTGAGTGCATCCGCATTTCCGTGCTCAGTTGTTTTTCTGTATTCGATGGAGTATTCATATTGATTCAGACTAAGTGCCTATCGAGCAAGGCGATTGGCAGCCGTTGCCGGAGTTCCCTTTGTTGGATTAAATAGTGAGAGAAGAGGCTTGTGATCTGTAACCAAAATAAATTTTCTGCCATAGAGATAATTGTGGTATTTTTGGAGACCATAAACAATAGCTAATGCCTCTTTTTGAATCTGACTGTATCGTCGTTGTGTGTCGGTGAGTGTCTTAGACACATTGAACAAAGGTCTTTCACTTCCGTCTGCATAACGTTGAAAAAGAACCACTCCAATTCCTACCTCAGAGGCATCACAGGAAATTCCGATCGGGAGTGTTTTGTCAAAATGGGCTAACTGGACATCTTTCATAAGAAGGTCTTTCAAGTGTTGAAACGTTACTTCTTCTTGTTTTGTCCATTGCCAAGTTGTTTCTTTTCTGGTTAGACGAGTCAACGGTTCTGATATTGTGGAAAGATTCGGGATGAATTTACTGTAAAATTGAACTGACCCCAAAAAAGATTTCAGTGTTGACACATTTGTAGGAGGTGGCATCTTAGCTACTGCATTCACCTGTTGACCCATTTTTATTCCATCTTTTGATAGCATGTGTCCGAGGTAGTCCACTGATGATTCTGCAAACCTACACTTACTCAGATTACATCTTAACCCGTTGTCCTGTAATCGTTGGAGTAAAGCTTTCAGGTTGTTTAGATGTTCTGCTGCTGCTTTTCCACTCACTAGGATGTCATCCAGATACACGGCAACTCCCTGTAGATCGCTTGTCAACTTTTCCATGATCTCTTGAAAGTATCCTGGTGCAGATGTAATTCCAAAAGGAAGTCTTGTTTGGAGTAAAACACCTTTGTGAGTACTCAATGCTAACTTTTTCTGGCTTTCAGGTGACAGTCTTATCTGATGGTAAGCATCTGCAAGGTCGATCTTGCTGAAGAAATAACCTCCACCGAGCTTTCTCATTAAATCCTCGGGTAATGGCATGGGGTGACGATGAGTTTCTAGCTGTTTGTTGATTGTTACTGAATAATCGCCACAAACTCTGAAACTGGGTTTCAGCTGTCCTGGTTGAAGTTGTTTGCGAATTGGCACAACCGGTGTTCCATAACTATTGAACTGTGTAGGAATCCACAAGCCCTTTTTTATTCCAGCTTCATAAGTTTGGTTCAGATCCTCGATAATTGCAAATGGTACTGTTCTGGGTTTGCAAAAAACTGGTTCTACTTCTGGTTTGAACTTAATGTCTAATTCAAAATTTTTAAGACAACCCAATTCTGGCTTGAACAGTTCCCGAAATTCTGAACAAAGTTGTTTACAAGCTATTTGCAAATTTACGTGTGATTGCTCTGAGACGTTGTAGACCTCATTTCTCATCATAGCTGTGACATCTATTTCTAAATCAAGGATTGTTCTTCGTCCGAGAAGATTGAGGTCATGGACCTCTGAGACATTGAATTCGACTTGTCTTTTATGGCTATTATTCTCTAAATTTGCCATTATTTTGAACGTTCCCATTACTGGAATGTGGTTTCCTGTTGCTGAAACGTAAAATTTTGCAGATGGCTGCAATGATGGCTTTCCCAGGCTCAACCAGACCTCCTTTGAACAGAAACTGTCCCTTGCTCCACTGTCAACGAGAAAATTGTACTTCTTGCTGTCGAGTGTTAATGACTGAAACAAAGGTTTTGAGTCCTGGATGTTTTTTACTGATGAGTCAAGGACCACCGTGACTGTTTGTGTTTTCTTTTTGAAACACACCATCTCCAGGTGTCCCGTCTTATGGCAAAAATTACACTTCAGGTTGCTGTTTTTGCAATTCTTCGCTGTGTGGTTTTGTTTTCCACAACGCAAACAAATGTTTTTAGATGGAGAAGAGTGTTTGTTTTCAGGAACGACTGGTACCCTTCTGCTTTTTATTTTGTTGATCGAGTTCGAGTTTTGTGATGGTGTACCATACACCGTTTCCTTTGCCACTCTTGCCGCATCCTCCACACCGGCAGCCAATTCTACAGCCTTCGTGAATGTCAACTCATCATCATCCATCCTGAAAATAGCCTTCAAGACCGCTTCATTTTTTATTGCGCAAATAAACTTTGTTCTCATAGCTTCATCTTGAGGGTCCTGGATGGCGGAGAAATCACATGTGGAAGCTTCTTGTCGAATTCGGGCTGCTAGTTCGTGAACATTTTCACCAGTGTTTCGATTCATTTCTGACCAAAATCTGTATCTTTCTCTGACAATGAATCTTTTTGGATTAAATTGTACTTCCATGTGTTGTACAATCTCTTCCATGGTCAGAGTGTTGATGTTTCTTGGTGGAGTTTGTTGTTCTGCGAAAGTGTAGAGAAGTTTGTAGATGGTGGGACTTTGGCTCATGAGAAAAACTTGTGGCATCTTATCTGCAGAAACAGAATGACCCCTGGCGAATGTTGTGAAACGTGCCCAGTAATCTCTCCAAATTTCTTTTGTTGAGTCGAAGTTTGCGAAATTCGGTATCGATACGTTCACTGGTCCCATTTGAGATAAAATTGTCTCTATTTGTTTTTGGTGACTTTCCTGCATCTTGACCATTTGTTCTTGGAAAAGAGCGATGAGCTTGCCTACGTCCGACATCTTGAAATCCTAAAAAAACGATTGTAGAAAAGTATCCTGTCGACTGCGCCAATTGTTGTGTTTTTACAGTGATTTCAATAACGCCAAAACTCCAAGTTTCTTGTAATTAATTTGTTTATTACAAGCGCTAACGAATTACGAAAGTACACACGAGACAATGAAAAAGTATATAACGCGGCTACTATTGAGTACACGTGGACCAACCAAAGATACAACATTTTTAAGATAATAATAGTTATTTGCATAACAATAAGATATTGAAGATAAATCGAATTCAAACGCGATAAAACCGGCAATGCAAAATGAATACAAAGACAACGCAAATATAGCATAGAAAACGAGACTTTATTGAATTCTTATTGGCTGAGCGAGTAAATATGTTACTGCGCGTAACGCGACATTGTCTTACGTAATGAGACAAAAGAGTACGCCTACAATCATTAATAACTAGAGTACCATAACTGCTCATTCGTGGTATCTGCATACAGACATTCTACAACATATTCTCTATTGAATGGTATAAAAATTGCCTTTTCTATTAAAATTTCCCATGTTGCCTTGAAAAACTGCCATTACGCTGACGACACGCAGCTCTTCATATCGCTCACTCCTAAACACTACTCTTCCACAATTCAAACACTCACTTTTTGCATCAACGCCATTGAAATGTGGTTTCTGCAAAATAACCTCCAGTTTAACACCACGAAAACCGAGATATCTCTCCTTGGATCATTTCATCAAATAAACTCACTTTCACATCTTTCATCGTTACTGTTAGGCTCAGAATCCGTTAATGGTTTGCCTTCTCTCAAAATTCTAGGCGTATTTTTAGATAAAAAAACTTACGTTTTCTAACCACATCACATCAACCATCAAATCATGCAATCACCACCTTACGGCTATACGTCACATTAGACCTCTTCTCACTACTGAGCTCGCTAGTATGCTCATTCGCTCTCTCATACTATCTAGAATTGATTATTGCAACTCAACTCTTCAACATCTCGTCTCCAAAGAATCATGAAGCGTGCTGCCAAAGTAGCTCTCAACATCCCTAGCTCAGTTTTGATCGCAGTTTTTGAACGACATGATCAATTCTTCCTACATTTAGAATTAGTTTTTTCCAGATCCTCTGGAGTCTATGTAATCTTCCAATTCCGCGTTGGGGATTGGAAAACCATGCCAAATCGTTTGCAAGTAGTTGTTTTCTCACTTGATTTCTGATAAAAGCAAACGATATTCACAAGTTCCTCCATAAACCTCATTGTCACCCAAGCAGCCTCATGAAACGCTCTGAGGTCATTATACGTCTGGCATTTAAATCCTCGTGACAACTTTCACTTGTTTCATTTAGAGGAAAAACTTCCAAGTACCCAAATGTTTGGTGCCAAAACAGTAAGGCCAAATTAGTCGTCACCAAAACACTAGATTAAAATGCGCCAATAATAATAATTTGATAATGTTTTACGTGGCCTAGACTTTCAGGCCAGGAAGAGATGCGTTTTTAAACTGTTTCTGAATTCGTCGACAGTCGCTGAGCCGTTGATGGTAGCCGGAAGCTCGTTTTAAAGTCTTGGACCGGTAACGGCAAACGTGCGGTCGACAGCTGCCGAAAATAAATATTTTAGTCTCCTCCTAGCCTGGAAATTAGACATCTTGTTTATTGCGGAAACCAAATGCCACCGTTATATTAAAAAAGCGTTCTAAACTCAGCTTAGCGCCAAAACTAAACATAATAAAAAATTTAAGAAAGTAATTGTTGAATTTTGACAAATGCTGCATGAGTGGTAGACACAACGTGCAGAGAGCTAGAGATTGAATGAAAACACAGTAACACAAAAGTATTTTCAAGGAAATGTTGCCGCTTTTATCTCATTTTGGCTTAGATATTTATTAGTAACTTTTTCGCTCTTTACTATTTTTCATTAACGTTTGACAGATGAGTCAATGATTGGAGACATTTATACATGCACTGTTTACGATAAAAAAATGGTATATCTCAATCACAAAATTCTAACTCTTTTTGGTGAGTTGTTTTAGTTGAAAATTGTTTGCTTGCAAATGGTAATGTACATACAGTTGATGTTATTTATTGTGACCACTGGTTAAGAAAATCAGTTAATTTTGTGGAACTTAATATCTAATAACCATAATTTTACCGCGGCGATGAAAACAAACGTTGCGGGATTACCGTGGGGATGGGGACGAGTTTTTGCGGTATCACCGCCAAAATAAAATAAGTTTATTATAAAAAATAAATATTTTAAATAAACCGAAAATGTATCAAGTCATACATATCATTGCTGATGTTTTTTAATAATTTTTTAATCTTTACAACGTGCCGTTGTTTTATCGCTGATGTTGAGTTATCGAAGTTTTTGAAGTCATAGGTTTATTTGTTAAACTTTCGAAATCGTAAATAGAATTTTTATTTAAATATGGAAAAGGCTAAAATTTAAAAATAAGAAGGTGCACAAAACGATTAGCTGAGTTTTTGGAAAAATAACTCTAAGAAATGGCTAAAAATGTCTCAAGTAGCAAGGAATATTTTGAGTGGGCCAGCAGCATGCACATCCTCTAAGAGAGCATTCTCTATGGATGGATTAACCATTAATGTTCATAGAACTCAGCTAAGTGGACAAAACATCGATGGACTTTTATATATGTATGGACTTAAATAAATAAATTGTATTGAGTCATATTACGGTGTTAATGCAACTCTATATATCAACACTTAAGTTATAGTTGAGTTGAAATGATGTACTGAAAAATAATGACTAATACAGGATTGATTAAAAATAGGGATGAACTGTGTAGATATGGATGGGGATGAAAAATTGAAAAACTGCGGGGATGGATGGGGATGAAAGATTGAAAGACTACGGGGATGGTTGAGGATGGGGATGAAACACTGCGGTATGGTTGGTGATGATACTGGCGGAGACAGATATATAGAATAAATATATCGGAGATGAGCAGGTTTTGAGTGAGATGCCAAGATGGCCTCCGAAAAAACGATTTAGAGCCTTTTGGTTCCATGAATATTCATTATTTGTATTAATCTATTTTTGGTACGACAGAGGAGACTAAACTCGGTTTTTAAGAAACAGAAACGTCGATTTTTTATAGCCAAAAGTAGTTGATATGAGCTTTATTTTAATTTAACGCGATATCCGACATAAAAAATATACAATTCTAATTTACCGATAACATAGGCGACGTTAAATAGACATAAATAGACCATCGAACAAGAGACTACGCAAATAAAATTCAATGTCAACTGAAATTTTATTAAAAATAATTGTTAATTTTTATAAAGTTAAAAATTTATTTTGTACATAAGAAATTCTTTTTTTTCTATTAAAAAATATTTGATTAAGTTACTATACGGTTGTAACTCTCAGTTCTTCGTTTCGGATCTCCGGTCTACTAAGCTGCCTTGCTAAAAGCCTTCCTAAACAACAGGCGGGCCGATATATTTATTCTATAAATATGGGCGGGGATGGATGGGGATGACACTCGCGGGGATGGTTGAGGATGGAGACGAAAATTTGCCCCCGCGCACACCTCTAGTGTACAGTCGACAAATTGCAATTGGTGAACATTCCGGATACCTTACATTTTTACCTACACAAGGCGCTTTGTTTACAATTATGAAACCGAGTAAAATTTTAGTGACGTGATTTCAGTATAACTTCAGGACCACTATCGATGTAAGAAGAAATATTACACTAAGTATTTAGTGAGACGCCGTAGTACAATGGTTAAGGTAGTTATGCTATCATGCTACCATTGCAAGTTCAAATCTCAGTCTGTTGAGCAAGGAATTCACTTCTTACATAGCCTAACTCAGCCTATCATCCTTCACTGGTCATAAATGAGTACCAGTTTAACGACTGGGAATAATAGGGCTCGGCACATCTCAATTTTGTATACAAATGCGGTGGAAAGTGAAACTGTGTGATCCCATATGCACAAGGGGTTCCCGGTGCGCCAATATCAAATTAGCCTAAATAATAACGCCGTCTTCTAAAAAGCTTGTGCTATTATATGTTATATATAATATATATAATATAATAGTCCATAATTTTGCGTGACGATTTGCAAACTAATTTATATAATAATAATAATATTAAAAAACTATGTAAATACATTTTTTATATATTTTAATATAATTAAATAAATTAAATAAATTAAAAAATATTTACCTTACTTAAATTAATTCAAAATATAAAAAAATTATTTATTTTTTAATCTATCCTTTTTCTTTTCATTTGTTTTGGAGTGCATACAAACGATAAATTAATTTTTTCGTTTTCATGTATATCGCGTTCTAAAAACTTTTTTGTCTTTTATTGCTAACCATATAGGATGGCCTTGAGGACATGTGGGCTAACCTCATATGTTGCATAAAAAAATGTTTGTTCGATGAATTCGATGCATCTATGCCTGACTCGTCTATGGACAAATGGGATAAGCTTATATCCAATGAATTTTTAAAGTTATTATCACGTGATCTATTGGGCTAACCTAATTTGATGAATATGCTGTCTGGACAAGTGGTCTATCCTCATAGCCCACTTGTCCTCGCAGACTATTAAAAGTGGGCGTTGTCAGTTGTTGACGTAAACAGACGGCAAGTAAATCGATAATTCTAATAAAATGACGTCGAGAAAGCGACTATTAACTCTACAAGAAGCAGTTTGCATGATAAATGAAGAAGAATATTCACCGACCAAAAAAAAAGGTTCGCGTAATTGTATTACTGTAGTTATTTGCGTTACCAATGTGTTTTTGCTCTTAACGGCATAGCCCACTTGGCCGCGATGTACTGTACGGCCTACTTTTCTACAATCTAGCATGTCAATGCATTCATTTGTGTTCCTAAGCCTTAATAAGTCTGCCGACAAGCATAATATGGATTGTATGTTGTTGTATGATACTGACCGTTTTTGTATGCAAACTATGTTAGTGCACAACTTGTATACAGATCAGTGTTTATGCAAACTACTTGAATAGCCCATTACTCATAATAACGTTAAGCCATAATATTGCAGTCAAAATATTGATTATTCTTCATACTTCATAATTTGTCAATTAAACCTGTTTAGTTTTTTAATTATCATGACAGTTACAGTTGAACTTACACATATTAGATTGCACGTTATATAGTCTGTCAACCTCATTCTCACTTTGGAGATGAATAAAAAAATCCTTAACTACAACTTAATATCGGGGTACTCATTTTTTCGACTAATGCACCCGATGTATTTTATATCTAGCACCAATGGAATCCGTCGACTTGGTCCAGCAGTCAGCAATGTATTTTGTTGACTCCGCAGCTGTCCCAATGGAATCCGTTGACTCAGCAGTGGTAGCAATGGAATCTGTCGTTGTTGCAGCAGCACCAATAGAATCGGTCGACTGGGTCCAGCAGTCAGCAATGCATTCTGTTGACTCCGCAGCTCTCCCAATGGAATCCATTGACTCAGCAGTGGTAGCAATGGAATCTGTCGTTGTTGCAGCAGCACCAATAGAATCCGTCGATTGGGTCCAGTGGTCAGCAATGCATTTTGTCAACTCCACAGCTGCGCCAATAGAATCAGTTGATTTAGCAGCACCAATGGAATCCGTCGACTGGTTCCAGTGGTCAGCAATGCAATTTATCGACTCCATAGCTGCGCCAATGGAATCAGTTGGTTCAGCAAAACCAATGAAATCCGTCGACTGGGTCCAGTGGTCAGCAATGCAATTTGTCGACTGGGTCCAGTGGTCAGCAATGCAATTTGTCGACTCCACAGCTGCGCCAATGGAATCAGTTGACTCAGCAGCAGCACCAATGGAATCCATCGACTCAACAGTAGCAGCAATAGAATCTGTCATTGTAGCAGGATCACCAATAAAATTTGTCGACTTGGTCCAGCAGTCAGCAATGCAATCTGTTCAATCAGCAGCTGCGCCAATAAAATCCATTAACTCGTTGCCAAGAAATCGAAAAAATGCAGATCCGGATATTTGGAAAAAAAATCAAGCTAAATATAAAAGGAATAGTGGAGAAGAATATACTTCTAGGTCGGGAAAATCCGTACCTGCAGTTGTTTTCAAAGATTATGAGTGCAGCTGCCCACTAAAGTGTGGAAATCAGCTGTTATGCAGTGAAAAACTGAACATGTTTAACATTTACTGGCAGTTTTCTTGCGAGACAAAACTGGCTTTTCTGTGTGGTCATGTCAAACAAATTCCAGTGAAGAATCGGTACACAAACAATGATGAATCTCGGCGACAGAAGACCAGGATATTTTATCTCACAAAGGCTGATCAAACATCAGTGCGAGTTTGCAAGCAGATGTTTTGCAGCATCCTTCAAGTTAGTAACGGCAGCTTGGGGAGAGCTCTATCACGCGAATCAGATGTCACGTTTGAAGAAAGGCGAGGGAAAAAAGAACCAGCGAACAAAACTAGCAATGAAGACTTCCAAAAAGTTAAAAACCACATCAACAGTTTTCCTTGCTATATAAGTCATTACTGTCGAAAAGATAATCCTGAAGTCAGATTCCTGCCCCAAACTCTGAACCTCGCTTTGATGTACAGAATGTTTAGTTCCGATTGCAATAATTCTGCAACCAGGCCCATCAGTGAAGCAGTTTATCGAGACATCGTTAAATCTGAATTTAACTTAAAGTTTCAGCAACCGAAGAAAGATACCTGCACAAAGTGTGATTCTTACCGCATTCAACTGGTTGCATTGCGCCAGCAGCACATCGGCAACTTTTGATAGGACAAAAATCCTCGAAACTGAGCGAGATCGTTGAGTTGGCTCGAAGTGCACTGAAGGCTGACCGTGCGATGGCAAAAGATCCAGATCAAAATTGCAAAGTGATTACTTTCGATCTACAAAGCACACTGCCAACCCCACGGCTTAGCACTAACGTTATTTTTTACAAGCGTCAGCTAATGGTATACAATCTCGGCATCCACAACTGTGAAGATGAAACTGGAATTATGCACGTGTGGCATGAAGGTGATGCGTCCAGAGGTGCACAGGAGATTGCCTCATGCATACAAAAATACCTCAAAAGCTGTCCCGATAATGGCAAGACTGAACTAGTGGCATTGTCCGATAGCAGTGGAGGTCAAAACCGAAATATTAAAATGGCGTTGTCTCTCCTCAAACTCGTTTGCAGTCTTGATTTACCATACACAGTCATTACGCAGAAATTTCTGGAAAGTGGGCATAGTTTTTTGCCGAACGATGCAGACTTCAGCGACATCGAAAAGCGACTGAAATATCACCCACAAGTTTTCATTCCACAAGAGTGTTACGATATAGTAGCAGAAGCTCGAAGTGGGTCAAAACCATTCCGAGTAGTCAAAATGGAGACTACCGACTTCTTCTCAACTGTGCCATTAGAGCATCACATCACCAATCGCAAAAAGTTTATTTCAAATGATAAAATAAATTGGCTTGAGGCAAAACAAATACAAGTTCGCAGAAGCGAATGTAGGACATTTCCCCCCCCCCCCGGACATTCCCCCCCGACAGACCCTAGGACATTCCCCCCCCCCAAGGTAGGACATCCCCCCTAGGGTAGGACATTTTTCCCCCTGTAATAGTATGAATTTGTGGTTTTGCAAGAGTGTTTTCTTGCATGCCATAAATATGTGTGTGCGTGAATTGTGTACATTCCCCTCCGGACATTCCCCCGCCATGAGTATGATAATTCTCACCCCACGAGGTAGGACAAGGCATAGTTAAATTTCACAAGTTTTTCTAAGAAACACAAACACCTTTTTAAATTATTAAACATTTATTGGTTACATTTAAATATTGTTAAAACCAGTGTTATTTCCATTAATGGTAATTGAATTAGGAATTGAAATAGGAATTTTTTTTTCTTGAGAATGGAAATTAGAAATAGGAATTAAATTTGGAATGGAATTAGAAATAGGAATGGAAATCACGTGATAAAAATGGAATTAGAATTAGAAGTAGAAATTATTTTTCAATCCAAAATGGAATTAGAATGAGAATTAGAAATTATTTCTTTAATAAAATATGGAATTAAAATGGGAAGTAGGAATTATTTTTTAAAATAAAATGGAATTAGAATGAGAAGTAGGAATTATTTTTAAATTTAAAATGAAAGTAGAATAAACAATAAAATTCAGTCTAATCGACTTAGAACTTGTGCTGGCATTAGCAGTATAAGTGAAAAAGATGCCGTGCATTATCAGCTGAACAACTACATAGCTGATATTGTAGAAGATGAGCGTAATGATGCACTGGATTTTTGGAAGCAAAAAACATCACGTTACAGCAAACTGTATGAGCTAGCCCAAGATTTATTGTCAGCTCCAGCTTCTCAAGCCTACGTGGAGCGGATATTCTCTCTTTGTGGCTTCTTGACTGCAGGGCGACGCAACAGAATGCAACAGTCCTTAGAGATGAGAGCCTTTCTGAAACTTAATTCATTTTGACCGATTAATTATTTGCATTTTGCTCTGGTTATTTTTGGATGTTTGGTTTAGTTATAACAATAAATGTTTGATAAGCTTGTTGTTGTTACTATGTATTATTCTCTCTAAAGGGTTTTTTAAAGGAACGAATATAGTGACTGTTATTTTTAATAATGGAATTAGAAAATAATTTTTGAAATGATAATGGAAATAGAATAGAAATAGAAATCATTTTAGCAATGGTAATTAGAATTGAATGGAAATTATTGAAATTAAAATGGAATTAGAATTGAAATAGGAATTATTTGAAAAAAAATAATGGAATTAGAATTGGAATGGAAATTATTTTGAAAAAAATAATGGAATTAGAATTGGAATGGAAATTATTTTGAAAAAAATAATGGAATTAGAATTGGAATGGAAATTATTTGAAAAAAAATAATGGAATTAGAATTGGAATGGAAATTATTTGAAAAAAAATAATGGAATTAGAATTGGAATGGAAATTATTTAGTGAATGGAAATAACACTGGTTAAAACGAATAATGTGTCCTAGACCCTCTAGGACATCTTCCAATGTTTTTATGTTTTTTCGGGGTGCATCCGTTAACGAAAAAAGAGCCGATTGAAGCGCCTTCGTCGATCGCTTTACTCTCTTGGCTGGTGGTTCTCCTCGAGCCTCCCATAGGATTGAGGTTGACGTCATTGTTTCGTCCTGCTGAAGCGCTTCTATGAGCGTCCACAACGAGGGGTGACGATGACCAACAAGGCTAGAAAACCCACAGTTCCAGGACTCGCATATATTGTTGGTTCGATCACCCCCTGTTAAAGTTGCTTCATGAACGTTCCAAAGCGATGGCGGGAACAATGGCGGCGTCCGACGTAAGTTCAGTTTTGGAATTCCATCGCCAGTTCCTGGGCGTTTGACACGTCTTATCGTTCCGGAAACATAAGTGGCATCAAAGTAATTTACTAATAATTCCAGAGCTTCCAGGCCATCGTCTTGTGGTATTTTTCTGATAAGGTACTGTAAGATGAAGAGGATTCATCTTACGTATTTTCATAATATTTGTTTATTTTATTTTATTATGTGTGCATTTTATAATGATTGGATGTGTTGAAACAATAGTCATTTATGTATGTATGTATCTGTGTGTATATGTGTGTATATGTGTGTATATATATGTATGTATATGTATGGATGTATATGTATGTATATATGTATATTTGTGCTCTTGTGACATTGTGTGTGCGTATAATTGTTTGTATCATTAATATATATGTATATGTATGTGTGTTTAAGTGTATATATACATGAATGGGTATATGTATATGTAGATGTATATATGTATACTAGCGGGATTACCCGGCGTTGCCCGGGGTTTTTAGAGGTTTTTCTAATGTTTGTCTCTCTCGCTCCCGTTCCCTTCTCCACTTTCCCGTTTTCGTAGCGTTACCGGTCGCTTTTCCGCTCTCGGTCGTTTTCCAGCTCCCGGTCGCTTTCCCGCTCAGAAGTTTTGTTATCGATTTTCTCTCTTGCTCGCGTTTCCTTCCAAGCTTGCTCTCCCGATTCCAGTCGCTTTCCGCGTTCCCGGTCGCTTTACCGTTCTCGGTCGCTTTCCCGTTCCCGGTCGCTTTCCCGTTCCCGGTCGATTTCCCGTTCCCGGTCGCTTTCCCGTTCCCGGTCGATTTCCCGTTCCCGGTCGCTTTCCCGTTCCCGGTCGCTTTACCGTTCTCGGTCGCTTTCCCGTTCCCGGTCGCTTTCCCGTTCCCGGTCGATTTCCCGTTCCCGGTCGCTTTCCCGTTCCCGGTCGCTTTCCCGTTTCCGGTCGCTTTCCCGTTCCCGGTCGCTTTCCCGTTCCCGCTCACGCTTGCTCTCCCGTTCCCGGTCATGCTTGCTCTCCCATTCCCGGTCACGGTTGCTCTCCCGTTCCCGTTCACGCTCATTTTCTCTTTTACATTCTTTCATAACTTCTGTTAGCCTATAAAACGTAAAATAGATTTGCTAAGACTATATATATATATGAATGTTTGTGGGTTAGTTTGTCTATTATAGAAACGGAAAAGCGACCCGGAACGGACAGCGAGCGGGAACGGAAAAGCAAGCGTGAGCGGGAATGGGAGAGCAAACGTGAGCGGGAACGGGACAGCGACCGGGAACGGGAAAACGACCGGGAGCGGGACAGCGACCGGGAACGGGAAAACGACCGGGAGCGGACAGCGACCGGGAATGGGAAAACGACCGGGAGCGGGAAAGCGACCGGGAGCGGGAAAGCGACCGGCAGCGGGAAAACGACCGAAAACGGGAAAGCGAACAGGAGTGGGAAAGCAGGTGGGAAAGGAAATGGGAGAGAAAGAGACAAACATTAGAAAAACCTCTAAAAAACCTGGGCAACGCCGGGTATCTCCGCTAGTACATACATAAACACACACACAGACACACATACATGCACATACACATACATACATACACACATACATACGCACATACATATATATATAGTTCCCGCTCGCTCACCCGCTCCGCTCCGCTTATTTTGTGACGGATTTCAAAAATTTTTTTTTATTTTAGACTCCCATTGACTCTCAAGGTTGTGTGAAAATTTCATTACGATCGGATGAATGGTGTAGCAATGCATAAACGCCATTAACATATATAGATACAAACATTCATTTTTATATATATAGATATATATGTATATATATATATATATATATATATATATATATATTTATATATATATATATATATATATATATATATATTATTCAAATAATTAGGTGTTAATTTTTCGTCGATACAGGCTCGGTTAAATTTTATTGACCAAGTTTTGTTGCAAACTTTTTCTATTATATGAGATAGTTCACGTAATTTAACTCGCCCACGAAGTTGTTCAAAGAACGCCCGATTATACAAATCTTTATTACTTTTTAACTTGCAAGTTTCGGCTATTTTTTCAGCCATCTTCAGAAAAAGCAAAAGGCCGGCGGTACAGGAACCGAACATAAACAAAGTCGATTAAAAACAAATAATGAAATGTGGAAGTACGTAGATAAAAATAAAATATGACCAAAATAAAATGCGAGGGAAGGTATTAATTAAGACTAAAATCAAAGAAGCAAATATAAATTAAATTTAACATAATAATTGTTGGTGTTAGTTTTCCGTCGATACAGGTGTTAGTTTTTCACCGATAAGAATTGAAGGCCTTAAATGTCGAAGTATACATAGATAGAAAGAAAATAAATCAATAAAATTAAGAGCAAAAATAAAACAAAGGGATGTATTAATTACCATTGAAATCATAAGAGCAAATATAAAATAAATATGACCGAAAATAATACATAAACTAGAATACCAAGAGCGAGAAATATCTAAAATTAACGTCTACGTAATGTAATGTTTGGGTTATTAATTAAATTAGAAAAGAGGGTGTTATGGTCACCATTACTAGTCAAAGCAAACAAACGAGGAATGTACAAAGTTCGACTGGTAGGAATCATGGTGAGGGGCCGTCTCCGAGAAGAAGCACGTTCACTATGGCAGGTTCTAGGAAGTAAGTAGGATGGCGAAGGGGAGAAACCATGACCACAATTCTGGGAATGATGTCTTTGGCGGGATACCTTTGTATTTCCTGGTGACGAACTCTTAGTACAGAGTGCAGATCTAATACATTGTAAGGGACATTCAGGTTTGTGCTCCACAGGGGGCACAGGGGCAACATTAGTTGGGTGAAAAGGCAAACGAAGACTGTATGGAGTATGCTGGCCTGGAATCGTGCTGACGGTCGGACGTAAACGAGAAGGACGTTCACTATGGTAGTTGTAAACACCAATTCGAGAAAGTAAGAAAGATGGTGAAATTGAGCAACGGGGATCACAGTCGTGAGAACGAGGTCTTTGGCGGGAAACTTTCATGGTTTTTGGTGACATGCTCGCAGTGTAGAGGTCAGGTGCAATAGATTTTCTGGGACACGCTGCTTCGTGGTCGATGGAGGATGAAGAAGCACAGGTAGGTAGATAAAAGAGAGAACCAGGACTGTACTGAGTTTCATTAGTTGGCATGGGGCGTCGTGGTGAAGAACGTTCGCTGTGGTAGTTATTAGCAACAATTCTAGGGTGTGAAATGGATGATGAAGGAGAAGAACCAAGATTATGGTCGTGAGAGCGAGATCTTTGGCGGGGAACCTTCACAGTCTCCGGTGACGAACTCTTAGTACAGAGTACAGATACACTAGATCGTATGGGACGTTCAGATTTGTGACCGACGGAGGGCAAAGAAACGACGGCAAGTGAAGAGGAAGGCAATGCGTTAATCATTACATCTTTAGAAGTAATGGTATGAGCATTATGAAGTAGGTTTATGTTATGAACTGAGTGATTAGTAGCTGTAGTAAAAAGCTTTAGGATATGTCCGGAGTGATCTTCTTGTATATTTATGGAAGGTCGGTCACGGACTATATAAAGTGCCTCAGCAATTTTCAAACGAGCTGGTTCTGGCACGTGATGCAAAATAATGGTATTATCCACAAGTGTTTGTCTAGTGAGTTTAACACCGTGGGCAGTCTGGAAATGTGCTGCTATGCTACCGCCTTGCAAGTGCATAGTGAGGCGCCGAGATAGAGTGGTGCGGGTGTGTCCAATGTATGTTTCTATTGAAGTATGTTTTAGAGGGCAGGTGAATTTATACACGACGTTAGTAGATTGCAAGCGATCAGGTTGATGTGGTCCGTTTCTTGTAATCATAGAGTGTGATTTCTTGTTTTTATAATATATAGAAAATTGAAGTCGATGTCGGTTTCGGTCATTAACTGTCACGCAATTTCCGATAATCTGACGTAAAATCTTTTCATCAAGATGATAATTGTCATGCATTTGAGCGCAATACCGAACATCGATAGTCTTTATATTATTTACGGGAGTTGAGATATTGTTAGTTTTTCGTCGAACAAACCTCTCGATGACGGCGTCAATCATGGTATTAGTATAATTATTGTTCACAAGTAGTGTTTTGAGACGCTGAACCTCTGTATGGAAATGAGACCAGTCTTCAGATAACTCGTAAGCACGAGCTAATAAGTTAAAGATAACACTTTCCTTGTATTTAACTGGACAGTAACCAGCCCCGTTCATACAAAGACCTTCGGATGATGGCTTTACATACGATGAGTACGCTATACCGGTATCACACTGGGTAAGCAATACATCCAAAAATGCCAACCCGTGTTGTGGATCGCTATTTTCTACTGTAAACTTTAAAACTGAATGTTGTTGTAATGTAACCCGGAGGTCTTCAAGTTGGGTAGCGTCTTGACAAATTACAAAAATATCGTCGACGTAACGTACATACATTGGCGGTTTGGCAAAGGTGTCAAAAACGATACTTTCAATATGGCCCAAATAAAAGTTGGCAAAGATGGGACCTAAGGGAGATCCCATAGCAATGCCGTTAATTTGTCGAAACAATCGTCCATCTGGGTGCCGAAACGGTAATTCCTTGGTGCATAACGAAAGCAGTTCAGACATGGATTCTTCGGGTATGATGGGAGGTGATAACTTAGAGTTATGGTATAAGTATTGCAGGATAATTTTGATGGTTTCATCAGTAGGCACATTTGTGAACAAGTCAACGACATCCAATGAACTCATAACACCGTTGGTATGACGGTTGCCTTTGACTAAATTAATAAATTCGAAAGATGATTTCACTGTATATTGACAAGGGCAGTATGGAGAAATCACTTTAACAAGATACTTCGCAATATCAAATGTAGGAGTGGGGCTTTGCGAAATTATTGGCCTAATTGGGAAATCAGATTTGTGAGTTTTTACGTTGCCGTAAATATATCCCGGTGAGAAATCTCCAATAATCTGATGCATGCCGGCTATGGGATTTTTCCGAAGAATGTTGCCTATTACTTTGTTAGTTTTTCGTTTGATTTCCAAAGTTGGATCTTTGGTAATCTCCAAAAATTTAGTTGTATCAGATACTATATCATTCAATTTATTTAGATAATCTGATGTATTCAAAATGACGTAGGCATGCGATTTGTCTGCTTTTCGTATAGTAATGGTGGAATTATTTTTCAATGAGTGGGCAGCTGTGTGTAGTTCTCGATCGATTCCATGTGAAGCATGACGATGTTTCAATCCTTCTGCTTTGAGTAGTGTTTGAAATCGATTATCAACAGAAATAGAACGATTTAGAAGATGTGGCTCAAACTGCATCATCAACATTTCTAGTTCAATTTGTTTCTTTATTGAACAATATTTGCCGGGGACGTGGTAGTTGTAACCAAGCTGCAAAAATCTGATCTCAGGTTCTGTGGGAGAGTATGAGGACAAGTTCATAAAATGGTTTGGTTCATCCCTGAGTAAAAACTTTGCGCCATACAATGAGGACAGTTTGTTGATAATGATGTTCTTTTTCCGACGATTAACTCTGTCAGTGCTAGAATCAATGAACTGCTGAAAAACATCAGTGGAAGCTTTATTAGGGAGCAAAGTCTGATAGGCCTTGACTGAAGCACGTAGCGAAGCAGTTTATTCACCTCGAGCTGTGCTTCATTAATTTCTCTTTCTAGGGCGTCACGAACAATATCAAATGAATTAGAAATCCTAGAGCCTCGGTATTTATTATTCAAATAATTAGGTGTTAATTTTTCGTCGATACAGGCTCGGTTAAATTTTATTGACCAAGTTTTGTTGCAAACTTTTTCTATTATATGAGATAGTTCACGTAATTTAACTCGCCCACGAAGTTGTTCAAAGAACGCCCGATTATACAAATCTTTATTACTTTTTAACTTGCAAGTTTCGGCTATTTTTTCAGCCATCTTCAGAAAAAGCAAAAGGCCGGCGGTACAGGAACCGAACATAAACAAAGTCGATTAAAAACAAATAATGAAATGTGGAAGTACGTAGATAAAAATAAAATATGACCAAAATAAAATGCGAGGGAAGGTATTAATTAAGACTAAAATCAAAGAAGCAAATATAAATTAAATTTAACATAATAATTGTTGGTGTTAGTTTTCCGTCGATACAGGTGTTAGTTTTTCACCGATAAGAATTGAAGGCCTTAAATGTCGAAGTATACATAGATAGAAAGAAAATAAATCAATAAAATTAAGAGCAAAAATAAAACAAAGGGATGTATTAATTACCATTGAAATCATAAGAGCAAATATAAAATAAATATGACCGAAAATAATACATAAACTAGAATACCAAGAGCGAGAAATATCTAAAATTAACGTCTACGTAATTTTATATATAATTGTTATTGGTCTTTTTCCTTTTTGTGGTCTTCAATAAAAAAGTAAGGTGATCTGGGTAGAGAAATTGGAATTATCAAAAGATTTGTCAGAACCGGGCGAACTTCTACAAAGTGAGATAATTCAGTTTAGAGTCAAGTAAAAGATTATATTCAAGGAAGAATAATAAAGTTAAAATAAAATTCGAGAAATATTGTGTTATAAATAACTTCGACTTTAACGTTATGAATCGCTAGCAAGCATATTCCTCTACGTTTACAGGTACCGCATCCCACATTCTACTTCATTGACCGCAGAAAGGTTTAACTTGGATGTTCTCTTTATAGGCTTTTATCAGCCCTAGCTCCTGCACTTTCCGCCATTTGCTCTGCGTTAGATGGTAGAAACATCCCTGCACTTTAACGTGGGTTCCAAAAACTTCATTGACGGCATTGATCGCTGCTTGTTCAAAATCACAGACGATCGATAGTGGATCGCATGTGTAAGATTTTTCGTTACATTGATCAACTATGGCTCGCAACATCGTGGCATACACACTCTGCGTCTTACCCGAAAGCAGTGCGTAGACACATGATACGATACGGCTGAAGCGCCGAGTGGTGAGCGGATCACATACAGCTGTAGGAACTGCGGTGGTGACATGGAAAATTTGCCGTCCATGAACCAGCGATCGGCCATGGCAAGGTGACGTAGCTGTTCCGGCGAGCTGAAAACCACGACTCGTTCTGAAGACGTCACTCCACTGTCGAATTATGAGAAAACGCTGTGGATTTTGTGAAACCGTTTCCGTCCATTTGCCGGTGATTCTGACGTCTGAGAGGGTTGCTGGTTCAGCGGGAAGTGCGTCTCGTCGCTTTCTGAAAGCATATATGTTAAATAGAAATGTAATTAAAACTATGTCCAACGCAACTGGCAGCATTTCATACTTGTAACATAATTTTATGGAAATATATAAATCAACACTGTATTTTACCTTCTTAAATTCTGTCTGACATTGTCGAATCGTCCTAACTTTACGCGTACGTCTTATAACGCCGCTGTAATTCCGGTTGCCAACACTTGTCCAGGTCGAGCTCGGACATCGCGCACTCTATCCCGCATTGATATTTTTACTTTTTCGACCGCCATGGCAGTGACATCGGCATCGTGACTGTGCAGATCGTCACACTGTATAAATACATTAGAGAATTACGTTGCGTGTACAAAAAATGCATAAAAATACGTTAATAACAAAAAGATTATTGAAAAGTACTATGTAAACTCGAATTTACTTAGTAATTTGGATGAATAATCTTATTCTGACCTGCAAACTCGTTGTCACCGCTCCTTTGCAGTTCGCTGTCTTTCGTTGTGAGCATTCCCACCTAATCCTGTTTGGTTTCTCCGCTTTCTTTGTGTAAGAGTAACCATCATAGATCAACTTCAGACCACCACGAGAAACTTTAACAAACTCCATCATGAAATAGCGAAATAGAACAATGCACGAAATAGAACAATTCACGTTGTCTGAACCCGTTTAAATAGACTTTCTTGGGTCAGAAAACATCATATGAGTAATTGTATGTAATCAATTTTATTGTGGCTTAAGTTTCAATAAACTTTTTCATTCTACTTGGATAAGATCAAAGGGTGGCTTAATCGTAGTCCACGTCGGCAAGTCCACTACAAGTCCACTGCCCGACTGTAAAAGTATATTCTCTCTCCAGGGGGGGAAATGTCCTACCCGGGGGGAATTGTCCTACCGGGGGGGGGGGGGGAACGTCCGGGAGGGAAATGTCCGGGGGGGGGGTGTCCGGGGGGGGGAATGTCCGGGGGAATGTTTGGGGGGATGTCCGGGGGGGAATGTCCGTTCCCCGCAGAAGCAGTCCGAAATCAACCACAGTGACTTGACAGCTGTATATCAACCACTGCTCTATACAGCTCTTCGTCAAATAAACCCACTGAAAAAGAAAGATTTAATTAGTAGTCTTAATCTTATTCCGCCAATTCATCACAGCTTTTACATGAACCTACAAGTTGCCAGTAAAGGGGCTGAAGACGACATCAACGGGCATAATGGAGTCATTGATTTTGACGTAGAGTAGACATTTTGTTCTTGGTTTATAGCACATTAAGCATCTTCGAACAAGTTAAAAACAATAATTGCTGAGCGGGTGAGTGAGTGGGAACTATATACTATATATATATATACTATATATATATATATATATATATATATATACGTGGTTCGATTCCTAGTAGAGTCGTATATATATATATATATATATATATATATACGACTCTACTAGGAATCGAACCCACGTGTCTACGGCAACACCGCCTCGCCTAAATGCAAGCGCTCTTACCAACTGAGCCACCGACCATCACCAAAAAATGATGGCTAGAAGTCTCAGTCTTTCGGAGCTACTTAACATTAGACTACGACTATGATAGGCTCAGAACTCCTTACTTCGGCTCGACAGCTTGTCTGCTGCCAGATAGATAATTTATATATATATATATATATTCGGGGGTGAGTAATAAAATTCAAAATCGGTAATTGCGTAATAAAATTCAAATTTAGGTTACGTAACAACGTTTGAAAGCTTCAAGCAAGACTTAGCCAAATCTATTTTATGTCTTATGGGCTAAAAGAAGTTAGGAAAGAATGAAAAATAGAAAATGAGCGCGTGCGAGAACGGGAATGAGAGAGCAAGCATGAGCGAGAACGGGAGAGCAAGCGGGAACGGGAAAGCGACCGGGAACGGGAGAGCAAACGGGAGCGGAAAAGCGACCGGAAGCGGGAAAGCGGCCAGGAACGGAAAAGCGACCGAGAACGGGAAAGCAAACGGGAGCGGGAAAGCAACCGGAGAAGGAAACCTGAGCGAGAGAGACAAACAGACAACGCCGGGCACTCTGCTAGTAAATAAATAAATAACAAAATATTTAAATAACTTATATTAATCCAAAAAATATATCCAATGTTCATCGTTAGGTTAAAACATTCGTCCTTGGGACAGGCAAAACCATTGTTTTGTTTTACTATGTCAAAATCGCTTGCAAACTAATTATTAAGCTATTTTTGCAAAGATTGTACAAAATATACGTTGCTCTGGTATGCGGACTTTTCATCAAGGGACTGTTCATCAAGAGACTATTCATCAAAGGACTATTCATCAAGAGGACGGTTCATCATAAGGACTGTTCATCTAAAGTCTATTCATCAAGAGGACTATTCATCATTTGGAAGCCACTCCTCAACAACCTTTATCAATATATACCCAAGATATTTTCAGCGTAAAGTAATTTGATGTATTTATAAAAGACAGTTCTTCATCTTTGATAAAATAAATTTTAAACATATCAGTAATTTAAAAAAAATAGTGATGGCAACCAGGGTTGTTAAAAGCGGTACTATTGGCTGACAAGATCGTTGATGGCAGCGCCGCTACATTTTTTTAGCTGTTCTCGGCGCTATTCGCTACCGCTACTTTTATTCAAATACAAAATAGGTTTTTATATCAATTAAATGATTTCCAATGTATTTAGTTTTTATTTGAAGTATGCATGAAATCTGAGTCAGGTTGATTTATCGACGAGCGTAAACGTCTCTTTGAAATGTGGAATCTTTCTTGACCTCGCTAAAGCGAGCGTGTGCGTCTCTTTGAAGTTTGGCAGAAGTGGTAGACCGGTTTTAGTACAAACATAAATACAAACATACAAACATACATATTAAGTTCCACTACGAGAGCGACGCCGTTCTGTCGTCGAAAGTTTTATCATTCGAATAGTCTAAATTTCAACAATGTTGCGAGTTTATTTCCATTGAACATGTATGTTGAATATCTGCCATGTTGCAAAGAAAGAGAGAAATTCGTTGTTGTTAAAGAATGACATTTTCTGCCGGAGGACGTTCGTCTGTCGAAATTGGCTCACCCCCTACTAGAACGTCAAGAAATTAAAGAGCCGAAACGTTTGCTTGAAGGGAGGTTTTCTTCTGATGACCTCCGCAGAAATGTTCTTCAAGAGTCAGTACACACATACACACATACACACATACACATATACATACATACATACATACATACATACATACATACATACATACATACATACATACATACATACATACATACATACATACATACATACATACATACATACATACATACATACATACATACATACATACATACATACATACATACATACATATTTTTTTTTTTTTTTTTTTTTTTTTTTTTTTATGATAGTTTATAGTCCTCTACACTAAGTGTTTTAAGACTGAACATACATACATACATACATACATACATACATACATACATACATACATACATACATACATACATACATACATACATACATACATACATACATACATACATACATACATACATACATACATACATACATACATACATACATACATACATACATACATACATACATACATACATACATACATACATACATACATACATACATACATACATACATACATACATACATGTATGGTGTACCATACCCGGTGTATAAAAAATGTCCGGGTGTGTTGAAAGTTTTACACTCATTGCTCAAGTCTGCTTGGACTTCCGGGTCTGTTGATAAAGAGTGGCAAAAAGCTGAAGGCATTTTTATACCAAAGGAGAAAGTTTCAGTCGACATCAATCAGTTCAGACCAATTTCTCTTCTCAATGTTGAAGGAAAAATATTTTTTGCTGTGCTTGCCAAGAGGTTGACGAGCTATCTAACACAAAACGACTACATAGACAAGTCAATTCAGAAAGGAGGAATCCCTGGTGTTCCTGGTTGCATCGAACATTCTACCATGATCTGGGAGTCTATAAAAAGAGCAAAACAGAATCGACTCAGTTTGCACGTCGTTTGGCTTGATCTTGCAAATGCTTATGGAGCGGTTCGTCACCAGCTGATTTGGAGAGCTTTGACGATGCACCATGTTCCAAAGTTTGTTATGGATATTCTACGACAGTATTTTCAAGATTTTCACCTGAGATTATCGACAAAGACGTGTTCAACCGATTGGTTTCGTCTTCAGGTCGGTATAGCCATGGGGTGCTCTATTTCTCCCATATTATTCGTGCTAGCAATGCAACTACTTCTGAATTCAGTTGGTGAAATTGGTCTGCAAGTTGTGGAGAAACTAGAAAGAAAGATAGCTCGTTTTACACGTCAATGGTTGGGTCTGCCTCCGGGATTGACGTCTGTGGCAGAGATGTAGTACTTGGTACTCGTACTCGTACTCGAGTACAACTCGAGTACCGTTTTCAAGTACTCGTACTCGTACTTGTACTCGGAACCTTGGTACTCGTACTCGTACTCGTGTTATTCCACTCAGTACTCGTACTCGTACTCGTACTCGTTATTTCACTAAGTACTCGTACTCGTACTCGCATATGTGACACCTTCTCTAAAAAAAGTTTGCTTGTTTACTAAACAGTTGTTTGGGATAATATTTCGTTTATACTTGCTGAACTCTAGTATACAGAGATGTTGTACTTGGTACTCGTACTCGTACCGTTCATCTGGGTCACCCCCACCAGCCAAAAAGACAAAGTTGTTTCACAAGTATTCATCGACGTTAGATGACACCTCCCTTAATGTCGATGCACAGTTGACCAGATATCTTGAGATGAGGATCACTGGTGATGTGGATGATGCACTAACGTTTCGGCAGAATCATTCCAGTGACCTTGACAAACTGTATCACCCAGCACTTCGTGTCTTAAGTATTCCAGCTTCAAGTTCACCAGTAGAACGTGTGTTCACTGTGTTCAGCCACGGCGGAATAATTGTAAGACCCCCTAGGGCTAAGATGTCGGACTCTAAATTGTCGTCGCTAATTTGTCTGAAATGTAATAGTTTTTTGATGTAGAATAAACTATTATTTTGTTGACTTTAAAAAGTACTCGAAAAGTACTCGCTAAAAATTTCTTGTACTCGTACTCGTACTTGTACTCGAGACCTCAGTACTCGTACTCGTACTCGTACTCGATAACTTGATACCATGGTACTCGTACTCGTACTCGTACTCGATACCATAGTACTCGTACTCGTACTCGTACTCGGACCCTAAGTACTCGCAACATGTCTGGTCTGTGGCTCTCTACGGCAAAACAGCCAAGCTGAGACTTCCATTGCGGTCTTTTGTTGAAGATTTCAAGATCAGCAAACTGAGAACTCAGATGATGCTCGATAATTCAACGGATCAGAGAGTCGCTGAGGTAAAACCAACTCTAATCTCAGGAACCAAATGGAATGCTAGGGTGGAAATAGAGAATGCCACGGTTTCTCTCCAGTGGACTGAAAGGACCGGAGCAGTTCAGTTGGGGCGGCATGGTGTTGGATGGAACCACCATCTCTGGTGGTCCAAGGCAAACGCTCAGGAAAGATCAGACTTGATTGTTCAGGACAGAAAGCAAGCGATAGAAAGCGAGAGAGTTGTGAAGAGCGCACAATTGTCACAGCAAGGCGACTGGACCAGATGGGAGGAGACAGTTCAGCGGTCTCTCTCATGGGAAGATATATGGCGCTATGCTCCAGTGCGGCTATCGTTCCTCATTAGATCGATGTATGATCAGCTGCCAACAGCCAGCAATTTAAAGAAATGGAAATTAATTGAGAACGATGAGTGTCAGCTCTGCGGTCAGTCGCAGTCATTGATTCATATTCTTTCCTCCTGCTCCTATTCCCTTTCTCATGGTAGATACACGTGGCGCCACAACCTTGTTCTCCAAAAGCTGCTGGGATTTGTAAAAGATGCCTGCCGAAAAGCCAACTCAATGGAGGTGAAACCTAGGAGGAGGATTTATTTTTTGAGAGAGGGATTGCCGCAGCTAAATCGCCCAAAAAGAACCCTCACGGAAGGAGAAAATGTTTTCCATGCGGCGAACGACTGGAGGGTCTCTGCCGATCTGGAAACGGAAAAGTGCTTCCCAGTTTCAATAAAGGAAAGTGGAAAAAGGCCAGACATAGTTGTTTTTTCGAGTCTGGCCAAGACATTTCTTCTCATCGAGTTGACAGTGCCTTGGGAAAGCAACATGGAGGCCAGTAACATCATGAAATTAGAAAGATACAGAGAATTGATGTTGGATTTGGAAGCAAATGGCTCAAGAGCTGAGCTTTTCGCTGTTGAAGTCGGAGCACGCGGTTTGGTTGGTAAATCTTTGCTAAAGTTGCTGCGGGCCCTGGGAATGTCTAACAGAGAGCGGACCCGTGCAATTAAACAGATTTCTGAAGCAGCAGAATCGGCTTCATTCTGGATTTGGTCTCAAAGAGAGAAAAAAGAAAATTTTCCAAATTTAGAAGCCGCTCTCTCCACTCCGCAAGAATAGAATTGCTTCGTCTTTGTTTACGTGGCGATATTAAGTACCGCTACGAAAGCGAAGCCGTTATGTCGTCGAAGGTTTTCTCACTTGAATAGTCTGAATTTCTCTAAAGTCGCGAGTTTATTTGCATGGCAAATATCTGCCACGATGCAAGGAATGATAGAAATTCGATGTCGGAAAAGAACAAAAACATTTTCTGCCGGAGGACGTTCGTCCGTCGAACGTGGCTCGCCCCCCTTAGAACGTCAAGAAATTAAAGAGCCGAAACGTTTGCTCGAGGGGGGGTTTTCTTCTGATGACCTCCACAGAAAAGCTCTTCAGGAGTGAACACACACACACATACATACATACATACATACATACATACATACATACATACATACATACATACATACATACATACATACATACATACATACATACATACATACATACATACATACATACATACATACATACATACATACATACATACATACATACATACATACATACATACATACATACATACATACATACATACATACATACATACATACATACATACATACATACCAAGTACTCCTTCTACCAGTACACGCATAGCGTAAACCCAGCGACTGATCTTGAAGGCCACACTCAATTAGCGCCTGCAGCAAGCTGTGCTATTTTTAGATCCCCTAGGCCGCTTTCGGTTCTCTGAGCTCGCAAGCAGTGCGCAATAATTTCATGTAGGGCTACTTTTCTCTATATATGTCGACAGAGACGATCTGTTTTCAAAAGATCCGACACTTAACATGCATTCGATATAATGTTTATAATATATTAAAGACAATTAAATAATGAATTATCACATATAAACTAATTTAGACAAATAAGAAAATGCAGAAAGCCTGCACTATTTTCTTTAACGCACGCTCAAAACCGGATACGTACACTGTTTCTTCCTGTTTCTATTCAAAATTTCAGTTTTGGAGTACTTGAGTAATATGTAATGTTTTTAATCTTTGCAAAGTGACTTCTCTGTTTTGTTGTTTAAAAATGGTGAATAAGTGTGGTGTGGTGAACTGTAAAGGAAACTACAACAAGGCGAACAAGTGTCTTTTGTTCAAACTTCCAGCAGCCTCATTAGAAAGACGGAGATGGATTGAAGCAATCCCTCCACGCGAACACTTTGTGATCAATCCAGAAACATATCGCATCTGTGAACGGCATTGGAAAGAAGCTTATGCTACCCAACCGAATTTGATGTTCTCAAATCATGTCTGCCAACCCCAAAACCCCCACCTCGTACAACGAATGCTGAGGACAGACAGCTAGCCTTCTGGAGGGAAAAGGATGCTATTAAAGACTTTTCAAGTTTCAGGCCAGAGTCAGAATTGAGAAAAAAGTACACGAATGTCATCATCAATAAAACAAACGATCGGCTTGTGTGTGTCTTCATGAACGATGATTTCAGCGAATCAGAACTCTCCATCATTGTGGAAAACAAAAAGACACTCACTTGTGTAGTTACTCTCATTGCATTTAAGAGTGGAATAAGAGTGCCCTTAGGGAAAATTCTGCATCCTAATAATGGCATGAATTCAAACAGTCAGTTTCTTGAAGCAGTTCATATAGCTGTCAACTTTGAACCCCACTGTGATTCTGTGACCAGAAAAGTTGTAGATATTTTGCGTTCTCATTTGTCTGAGTGCTGTAGAGAATGGGCATTAGAATGCCCAGAAACTGTCATTTCTCACACATCAGCTGCAGCAGTACTCTGTGAATGATTATTGTTTTGCCATTGAGTCATTTCCCCACTGCAACTATGAACTGCTAAGAGAGTATCTTGGGCTGCCCAGTAAGCGTAAGCTGCAATCTGTTGTTTCATCAGTTGACACTGACTCCGTGTTGAAAGGAACGTTTGAAAAAGTTAAAATCGACCAGCAAAAGAATGTTTTCTTGCTGGTCGACGAAGTGAAAATTAGGCCGACTGTTGCTTTTGCTGGTGGTGTTTTGAGTGGCATGGCAAAAAATGATGAGAACAGCAAAGCAACGTCCATGCTCTGTGTAATGATGAAGGCGCTACACATTGGACCTAGCGTCATGATTTCTGTGACACCCGTGCACAAGCTGACAGCGAAATACCAGTATGGCATTGTGATAGAGGCAGCAGCTCGTGTAGAGAAAGCAGGTGGTCAGATTTTAGGGTCCATAACAGACAACCACAAGGTTAATCAACAGTTTTGCAATCTGTTCGAAAGACAATCAGAGACAACTGCCATAGCCAAGCATCCACTGAATGAAGAGCGTACCTGGGTCCTCTTATTTGATACAGTTCATCTCCTGAAGTGCGTTCGCAACAATTGGATTACTGAAAAGACCAAACAAATAACGCGTGATGGTGATGCAACCGCTTCTTTTGAAGACGTCGTGCAGCTGTACAAAGAAGAGAGAGACAACATCCTAAAGACAACCCCACTCACACAGTCTGCTGTTTTCCCTTCAAAGCTTCAACTTCAAAATGTGAAACATGTTTTAAGAGTTTTCAATGACAAAGTGGTTGCTGCATTGAGGTTGAGAGGATGCAGTCAGACGGCTAGCTTCATTGAAACAGTCCTCAACTGGTGGAAAACTGTCAATGTATCCGGAAAAGGACAATATCAGGGTCTGAATGACCCACATCGTGCTGTCCAAGAAAAAGATTCAACTTCCCTGGATACTTTCTTGATGATTTTTAAGCAGGCAGAGTCGGGGCATGGAGCATCACGGATAAAATGCTTTACTCATGACACCAGGAAAGCTTTAGTTCAAACCAAGGAAGGTCTGAAAGCTGTTTGCCACTATCTGCTCACTTTTGCCGGATTTGACTATGTTGTTTTGAGAGAAATTCAAAGTGACAGACTCGAAGGTGAATTTGGAGTCTATCGACAGACAACCGGGGCAAACTGCTTCATGACATCTAGAGATGTGTTTTTTGCAAGCCAAAAACGACTCGCCAAACATGCAGCTTCTTTTCTGGAGTCTATTTAGGTTGAGTCTGCGCCAAAAGAGCACACTTGCCTAGGTATTAGTGTTGACTTTGAGGATGCAGCCTACATGGAGATCTGCACAGCAGAAGTGACACTGACAGCAAGTGAGGAGAGCAGTGCAGCTTATGTTGCAGGCTGGCTGGAAAGCAAGTGTGAAGAGGAGCTTGGTTTCACGGACGAAAAGCCCCTTGTCACCAGTGAGGCCAAAGATTTCATACAGCAAGTGTCTAGAAGCAAGTTTAAGACACCACATTCCTGCACATTTGAACTTGTGAGGATTGGACTTTCTTTTGTGAAAAAGGCTCGTCATCGGGCATGCTGCCGCAAGAGACTCACTGGCATCTTGTGCACATTGGCCAGTTTCAATGACATAGACATTACTTGCGATAGGCTCTTCAGGCATCTCTCCAATGTGCTGCTTCATGGACTTCAGAATCTGGAACGAGACCATGAGAAGGATGCAGTTCTCCTCCAGACTTCAGTGAAGAGAGCTAGAATGATCTGATCCCAGCGAAAGGGTAGGCCTCAGCTTTTTTGACTCCCCCCCTCCCACTCTCATCATTTGGTTTCTAAATGTCAAAAAAATTAATCAGATACCCATAAAATAGCATTTTTATGTTCACTCTATATCTTCTTTAACAGAATTATGGACACAAACAACAAAATACAAACTTTTCTGGCAGTAGGAAGTCAAACAATTAAACAAAGCAATGGCCTCTGAGATCAGAGGCCTGAATTTTAATCTGCATGTCCTGAGAGAAGTAGTCCTTGATACATACATACATACATACATACATACATACATACATACATACATACATACATACATACATACATACATACATACATACATACATACATACATACATACATACATACATACATACATACATACATACATACAAACATAAATCGGAAATTATGTATGTTAATATCAGTTTATTGATTGCAGAAACAGTGAAATATAAAATGATGCAGATATGGGATCAGTTTTCTATGGGATCAGTTGTCCATGGGATCAGTTGTCCATGGGATCAGTTGTCCGTGGGATCAGTTGTTCCGGGATCAGTTGTCCTGGGATCAGTTGTCCTGGGATCAGTAGTCCTGGGATCAGTAGTCCTGGAATCAGTTGTCCTGGGATCAGTCGCGATGATCCCCGATGCTAAGAACTCATTTTCATTAAAAACACTTGCATCGAAATGGTCGATTCCAGTCACCATGAATTCTGCATCCTTGTTGCTAAAAAATAAACGCTTTAAATTAGAATGAATTTTCTTCAAAATGGTATATAAAACATCAGAAACACTGCATTATTTTTTTTTAGCTAGATCATGCATAAAAACAGTGAAAAAATTACTTTTTTCCTTAAAAAGTGAATTATATCGATAAAATCAAAACCACAACTCCAAAATTAAAAAAAAACACTGGAGGAGGCAAGAATTTATATCTTCAATAGACTGGTGCCGTGCTTGATTTGATTTGATAAATAAGTAATGAAAAAACGTTATAGCATAAGGGTGCCTTGCTATCAAGGGTGCCAGGTCTCCCTTATATGGCAGCTGTAAACAATTAATTCTTCGGGCATCTGGCTTAAATTTTTGAAGAACTGATCAAAATGCCGTTCACTTCCAGGCTGATAGACGACCACAACAATTGTTTTAACACTCCTCAATGTGAGCATAACGGAAATAAAACTCGAAAGTCTCAGCTTTGCTGGTGAGATCCATTCGGCGAGCTTTGCACGATTCTTTGCAAATTCAAGCAACCCCACCTACAGCAAATGATCAGAAACAGCTTCAAAAGATTGCATTTTTTATGCAGCAGACCTCACAGACTGTTTCCTTACCTGTGCCTTATCCACGCATGTGTAATATGTGTAACCGTATGGTGGGATTTTGCGAGAGTGTGATGTTTTCTGACGATTCGTGAAACGTTTTGGCAACTGCAAAAGCATCAAGATCATGTTCAGCGATTATATTTGTCAACGATGCACTTTAATTCCCGATTGACTGGCAATTTACATATTTAATAGTCAAGTCCCTTTTTTGTTTCGAACCTTCGACAAGCCTACTTTAATTGATTTAAAGCTGTGTTCATCTGCCTCTAAAATTGACTAATAATAAATTTTAATGTATTTGATTATTTTCTTTCTTTTTTTTATATAAGATTAGCGGTACCCGTCGCGGTTTTGCTCGCTTGAAATTATAAAATGTTAACTGTGCATCCATAGCAAATCACTGCACTGGCCGATTTTTCACGGCTAGGCCTGGCCCGGCCCGTCAACTACTTAACCCGGGCCATTTCATAAACCAAAATTCCAGGCCCGGTCTGATTAGGGCCGGCCCGTTTTTACAGTCCTAAAATATTTATATACCCGACAAAAAATTTTGGCAAGTCACACCTTGACTTCAGGTTTGGCCCGGCCCGTCTGAAGACCCTAAATTTACGGCCTGGCCTGGTTTTTGTATGTGTAACTTTATTTTCTAAATAAAGTAGTATCTAAATACTAATTTTTAAATCTGTAGTATTTTCAGTTTCGGGGTGGCAGTTATTCTAAGAAAAATATAACCTTATTTTCCACCCCAGATTTAAAATCCTGGAAACCTATTTTTAAAAATTATTAAAACGTATTTAGTTATTTTGTAAGAATAATCTTGGTACTAAATTGCAAAACTTTCACATTTTAAGTTCTTTTTTAATCAAAAATTATTTTGCCACTCCACATTTGAGGTCATGGAAACCAAATTATCAAAAATTATTATAACACGTATATTCTACAACGTTTTTATTAGGTCACTTTGTTGTCTGTTTGAGATTTTGTCTGTCCGCGAATATAGAATTAAATTAAAACCTTGCCTGCATACTGCACATAGACGTCTATTTATTACCAGTTAAAATATATTCCTAGGTGTCGATTCCAATGCGATGGTGTTTTTTTAAACATGCACTCGATTAATCATATATTACCACCTAGCGAAAAAAATGCAAAAAGTTATAAGATTTTAAATTCAACGGGCTAAGCTATGAACCTAGCGAAAAAACTAAAAAAACTCAAATGCTTACAAAATTTCACCCATCAAAAACGTAAAAGTAGAAAATAATTTTTACATCATAAAAAATACATTTTTTTAAAAACAACATTTTACTTGCGCCCTAAAAAGTATAAAATAATATTCATATAATTTATATAAAACGAAAAACATTGCAAGCGCATATAGGCTACAACATCAAAACTTCAGTACAACAAATAGTTATAAAAAATAATGCGCCCGCAACGTTTCTCGTTGTATATGAATTATAGGAATATTATTTTATACATTTTTAGGGCGCAAAAAAAACGTTGTCTCTTAAAAAAAATTTTTTTATGATTTAAATTTATTTTTCAAATAGATACTAAATACTAATTTGTAATTATTAATTTTAACATCTGTAGCATTTACAGTTTTTGAGTAGCAGTTATTCTAAGAAACAAATAATCCTATTTTCCACCCCATATTTGATGTCTTGGAAACCAAATTTGCAAAAAATAGTAAAACGTATCTTTTTCTTTTTTACGAACAATCTAGATACCAAATTTCAAAACCTTCTCATTTTTGGTTTTTGAGATATGCATTGTTTTAGAAAAAAGTTTGTTTTCCTGTTTCATCCCCTCAGGTGCAAAATTTAAAAAATAATTTTTTTAGTGGGTGCTTACGCTATAAAAGTAATATAAAATAAATTCCAAATTTTACAGTCAGTCAGGACATGTTAGGGTAAGGAAAGTTAGTTACCTCAACTAAGATCCAAAGTTTGTCTCTTTTTCTCTTAGCACTCCAGTTTCAGCAGTTTCATTTATATTCGTGATCTGGTTGTTCACACTCACGTTGCAATTCAAGTTCACTTTCAGTCTTTTTTTCTTCACGTTCACGTTCAAGTTCATTTTTTCTTCATCTTAACCTTCTCGTTTTTGACGTTTTTCCATATCTTTATTTTTTAATTCCTTGAAGTATCTCCTCAAACTTTCTCCGAAATAGGCCAGAGACTGCTCTATCGTAATGAATTTCTCTGTTAAAGCCATCTCTTGCAGAAAAAAAGTCGGTAACTTGTGATCAAATAATCTTAATAAAAATTTATTTACGGACAAAAATGACTTGATCAAAAATAACTCATGTTGTAGAAAATCTCTTGATTCTAGCAATTTTTTGATTCTATCAGATAACTTTTATCAACTTGTCTAACTACAGAGTCTAATCTCTAAAACTCGTTACCTAAAACTACCTCTAAGTGAAAACCTCCACCCTTTTCAGCTCTTAAAAAAATAGTTTATAGTCTTTTACACCAGGTGTTTTAAGAACTGGCTGTGTTTAGGAAACACTTAAGTACTTCTAGTCATGAATCATAGTTTGATCCTTTTAACTTTCCCTCTTCTTTTCTCCACATTTGAGACACTGGCTTGCACTTTTTAAGCTTTTAATTTTTTATGAAGTTCCTAGGATGAGGCGTTTGAGCTTGGCGTTGATTATCAATCAATCAGTCAGTCAAGACATGTTCTTATATATATATATATATATATATATATATATATATATATATATATATATATATATATATATAGATGCCAAATACTAAATTTTAAAACCTTCACTTTTTTAGTTTTTCTTTTTTCCACCTGGAAACCAAATCTTTAAAAAGTAGTAAAACACGTATATCTTTATTTTTTTTTATTGAATACTAAATACTAATTTTTACATCTGTAGCATATACAGTTTCTGGTAGCTGTTATTTTAAAAAACAAATAACCATATTTTCCAGCCCACATTTGAGGTCCTGGAATCCAAATTTTCAAAAAATGGTGAAACACTTATATCATTGTTTTTTAGTAAAAAATACTAAATCTTAAATTTTACATCTGTAGCATATACAGTTTTGAGTAGCTGTTACTTTAAAAAACAAATAACCCTATTTTCCAGCCTACATTTGAGGTCCTGGAAACCAAATTTTCAAAAAATTGGTGAAACACGTATTTTCTCATTTTTTAAGTAGAATCTAGATACTAAATTTTAAAAGCCTTTTTTGTTTTTGAGATATGCGTTGTTTTAGAAAAAAGTTTGTTTTCCAGTTTCATCCTCTCAGGAGCAAAATTTTCAAAAACTCTTTCTTAGTGGGTGCTTGCACTATTAAAGTAATATAAAATCCAAATTTCACGTTTCTAGGATGAGGCGTTTGAGCTTGGCGTTGATTATGAATCAGTCAGTCAGTCAGGACATGTTCTTTTATATATATATATATATATATATATATATATATATATATATATATATATAGAGAGAGAGAGAGAGAGAGAGAGAGAGAGAGAGAGAGAGAGAGAGATAGATAGATTGTTGATTTTTAAGTGGCAGTTACTCTAATAACCAATCAACTATATTTTCCACTCCGTATTTGAGGTCCCAGAAAGTAAATTATTTAAATACGGTTACACATGTATAATTTTTATTTTTAAGAAGATCCCAAATAACCCTATTTTCCACCTCACATTTGAAGTCCTGAAAACCAAATTTTCGAAAAATGGTGAAACACGTATATTTTCAATTTTTAAGAAAAATCTAGATACTAAATTTCAAAAGCCTTTCGTTTTTGGTTTTCGAGATATACGTTGTTTTAAAAAAAAAAAACATTTGTTTTCCAGTTTCATCCTCTCAGGAGCAAAATTTTCAAATTCCTTTCTTAGTTGGTGTTTCGCTATAAAAGTAATATAAGTTCCAAATTTCACTTTTCTAGGATGAGGCCTTTGAGCTCGACATTGATTAATTATCAGTCAGTCAGTCCGTCAGGACATTTGAGGTCCGGGAAACCAAATTTTCAAAAATTGGTAAACACGTATATCTTTATTTTTTGAGTAAATACTAAATACTAATGTTTACATCAGTACCACTTACAATTTTTATGTAGCAGTTATTCTAAATAACAAATAACCTTATTTTCCACCTCCCATTTGAGGTCCCAGAAACCAAATTTTCAAAAAATGGTGAAACAGGTATATTTTTATTTTTTGAGTGGATACTAAATACTAATTTTTACATTTGTAGCACTTACAGTTTTTGAGTTGCAGTTATTTTAAAAACTAAATGACCATATTTTCCACCCCACATTTCCTGGAAACCAAAGTTTCAAAAAGGGTGAAACACGTATATCTTTATTTTTTGAATGAATTCTAAATACTAATTTTTACATCTGTAGCATTATTATTATTATTATTATTATTATTATTATTATTATTATTATTATTATTATTATTATTATTATTATTATTATTATTATTATTATTATTATTATTATTATTATTATTATTATTATTATTATTATTATTATTATTATTATTATTATTATTATTATTATTATTATTATTATTATTATTATTATTATTATTATTATTATTATTATTATTATTATTATTATTATTATTATTATTATTATTATTATTATTATTATTATTATTATTATTATTATTATTATTGTTTGTAAGATGAAGATGGTTCATCTTACGTATTTTCATAATAGTTGTTTATTTTATTTTATTATGTGTGCATTTTTGATTGGATGTGTTGAAACAATAGTCATTTATGTATGTATGTATGTATCTGTGTGTATATGTGTGTTATATATGTATGTATGTATATATATATATATGTATATGTATGTATATATGTATATTTGTGCTCTTGTGACATTGTGTGCGTATAATTTTTTGTATCATTAATATATATGTATATATATATGTGTGTTTGAGTGTATATATGCATGAATGGGTATATGTATATGTATATATATATATATGTATATATATGTATGTATATATATATATGTATATATATATATATATATAATTGTTATTGGTCTTTTTCCTTTTTGGGGTCTTCAATAAAAAAGTAAGGTGATCTGGGTAGAGAAAATTGGAATTATCAAAAGATTTGTCAGAACCGTGCGAACTTCTACAAAGTGAAATAATTCAGTTTTGAGTCAAGTAAAAGATTATATTCAAGGAAGAATAATAAAGTTAAAATAAATTCGAAAAATATTGTGTTGTAAATAACTTCGACTTTAACGTTACGAATCGCTAGAAAGCATATTCCTCTACGTTTACATTGGTGACCCCGACGTGATTTACGCATTTTCATCCGTAAATATATTTTCTGAAGTTGTTTGATCACAAGTGACGGAATTTTTTTTTCTTTTGTGAAAAATGTCTGACACAGAAAAATTCATTGCGATGGGACAGGCTCTGGGCTATTCCGGAGAGGAATTGAAGAATTTTGTCAAAGAATTAAAAGATGAAGAAAGAGTTAGGAGAATAGAGGAGCGGGAAGAAAAAAAGGCTCAGCAGGAAGAAAAAAAGGCTCAGCAGGAACGTGAAGATAAAATAGCTCAACAAGCTAAAGAAGAACGAGAACTTTAACTTCTACGCGAGCGCGAACAACGCCAGCATGAATTGGAATTAAAAAAGCTGGAATTAGAGGCCCTAACAAAAAAAGAGCCTAAGGTAGAGGTAACAAAGATTCCATATCCAAAGTTCTCGGAAGGTGACGACGTGGACGCTTTTCTGCTCCGTTTTGAGGCATTGGCCACGGCAAATGATCACCCAAAAAAGGGCTGGGGAATGCTTCTGGGTTCTCTGCTGAGTGCGAAGACATTGGAAGTGTTTGGCCAACTCAGCGATAGTCAGATGCAGGATTACGGGTCGGTAAAAGAGGCATTCCTTCATCGTTTTGGGAAGTCGGCAGAAGACTACCGCATAAAGTTTCGAGAGTCAAAGCTTGAACCAGAAGAGACTTGGGAACAGTATCCAGTGCGACTAGATAGTTACCTCAGGCGCTGGGTGGATCTCGCGGGTACAAGAAACTTATTGTTTTTGTTTTTAAAAGAGCAGTTCTTTGGAAAGTGTCCGTTAGGAATGGCTGAATATTTGTTGGAGAAAGAAAGCGGTGACGTCAATGAGTTAAGTCGCTGGGTCAACAAGTACAATCAAGCTTACCCAGTCAAAAGCTTGGCAAAAGTCGAAAACAAAAGCAGGATTAGCGGAAATCGTAGTCAACCAGACATTGACTCGGGAATGGTTGGACCACGCTGTTACAATTGCAATAAGCTGGGCCATATGGCAAAGGATTGTCATCAAGCTGGACATATCGCGAGGGACTACAGTCAAGGCACTCAAGCAACTCCAGTCATGTACCAAGCGCGTAGAGAGGTCAACTTGACACCACCATGCAAAGATTTTGGAGTAGTGAATGCATGCGCGGCCATGGTGATGGAAGGTAAAATGAATGAGGTCCAATTAAAATGTGGCTGCTTTTCACCGGTAATAGCGGATAGTTGTCTTCACTCAGGAGAAAAGTTTAAATTAACCAGAGGGTTTGTGAACAGAAAACCGGTAAAGGTTTTGAGGGACACTGGCTGTACTGCCACAATGGTAAAGGAATCATTAGTGCACCCGCGTCAGATGACCGGAAAAACAAGACCCTGTGTTTTGATTGACGGCACAGTTCGGGTAGCTCCAACAGCAGTGGTAAAAATCAAAACAGACTGGTTCAGAGGAACCAGAGAGGTGGTGTGCATGAAAAACCTACTTTGCGATCTCGTGCTGGGAAATGTTGAAGGAGTAAGAGGTTTTGATGCAATGGCTGCAGGGAAACGCTTTGGTCGGAAACCACAGAAATCCGCTCCCAACTACAACAGCACACAGAGGAATGATCGGGCAAATTATAGAAAAACGTCGGCTAACTCGGATCTGTATCAAAGGAAGAAAAGAAACACGTCTGCCACTTCAAAGTTGGGAAATCAAGTTGAGGCAAAAGTTCAAGCTTTGAATCCGCCAAAAGAAAGACCAAGGCTCAATCTTCTGCCTAGAGGCCAACATGGAGGCGTGGGGAAAGATGAAAAGTTGATTTCGGTAATCTTCGGAGACGCCCGCCCTGTTGACACAACACGCAGAGAGATAGAGATTGAGAATAGGTTTAAAGTAAACCACATCAAAGGCAAGGAAAACATCGGTGCTGACTTTCTTAGTCGTAAAGAGAGTGATGATGTAATCAGAAACGCTGATGCGTTCCTTTTTTTCGAAGAGGGGGGATATGTAAGATGAAGATGGTTCATCTTACATATTTTCATAATAGTTGTTTTATTTATTTTATTATGTGTGCATTTTTGATTGGATGTGTTGAAACAATAGTCATTTATGTATGTATGTATCTGTGTGTATATGTGTATATATATGTATGTATATATATATATATATGTATATGTATGTATATATGTATATTTGTGCTCTTGTGACATTGTGTGTGCGTATAATTTTTTGTATCATTAATATATATGTATATATATGTGTGTTTGAGTGTATATATGCATGAATGGGTATATGTATATATATATGTATGTATATATGAAACTCTAGACAACATCTCATATGTATATATATATATATGTATATATATATAATTGTTATTGGTCTTTTTCCTTTTTGGGGTCTTCAATAAAAAAGTAAGGTGATCTGGGTAGAGAAAATTGGAATTATCAAAAGATTTGTCAGAACCGTGCGAACTTCTACAAAGTGAGATAATTCAGTTTTGAGTCAAATAAAAGATTATATTCAAGGAAGAATAATAAAGTTAAAATAAATTCGAGAAATATTGTGTTATAAATAACTTCGACTTTTACGTTACGAATCGTTAGAAAGCATATTCCTCTACGTTTACATTATTGTTGTTGTTGTTGTTGTTTGTAAAATACTCCTTTGTGCAAATTTTAATACGTAGCGGTAGTGAAACCAACAATTACAAGTTTTGAACTGAATTATTGAACTAGAGTTGTTTGCGGAATGCATAAAATCAATCAAAAATATTTTCGAACATTCTGGCAATATAAAAAACACTACTGTTATTTGTCGGACACAAAGTTTTTACTTTTACACTCATTAACTTTAAACCAATGTTTATAGTTTTAACATCACTAAAAATACGGCAAAAACAACGTAAAAAACTGTCTGGAGTTTTAATTTAAAATTTCTTTAACCATTTTTTTTTAATTTCAAAGCTGCACCTCAAGTTTTTATCAAATCTCAAGACAAATCAATTTACGCCCAAGAAGGTGAAGAAGTTTCTCTCCATTGCTATTACTGGGGTCACCCTGTTCCAAAAGCTCGATGGTTACATGCATTCAATGGAAGCGAAGTTTACGATCTCAATCCTCGCAAAAAAAAAATTGTATGGACATTGAAAAATGTCTTGATTTCACATTCTCGTTATTATGTATGCCAGGCAAACAACAGTATTAGAACCAACGAAAAATCCGTTCGTCTCAGAATCCGTGGTTCGTTTGCAAATAACACCTTTTATGATTTCTTACGTTAAGTTTTTTGTTTTGATTTTTTACAGGCATCTGGTCGTGGTTGAAACCTCTAATAATTTTTATAATTGAGTTAGTTGGTATTTTGGCCGTCATTTCCTTAGCTGAAATATTTAGTTTTTTGAATGATAAACGGTAACTGCTACAAGCAATCAGCAGATTTTGTTTTTTGTCCTTTAAATTAATTATTTTACGCAATGGTAGTATCGTAAAACAAAACCTTTAGGACCGAGTGCAAATATGAAGAGACAAAAGTAAAAAATAAAATCAACTTGCCAATTCAATAAATTCAATTTTTTTTAAATCTGTCTTTTAGATTGGTATATTTAGCTTTTAGTGAATTGGAAGTTTTAATAGACAAACCAAAAACTACATTAAACTATAGTATTTGTCATAACTAAGAGCTGAAAAGAGATACTGAAGTCAGATCGATCCCTAAAAAAGCGGTACGTTACGCTTTGGCGCCGGTGTCTTATCGACGGCTGACTCAACTCGACTTTTTTTTCTTTTTTTTTTAATACGACAATTTATATAGCGCCGTATGCAGCAGAAGCCGCTTTAAGGGCGCTTTACAATGTCGGCAACTTGCAGATAAGACTAACGGCGTATGCAGTGTTTTACGGCGCCGCTGACAGCCCCGCATACTACTCGATAGCTCCACAAGTGCACGAAGGACTTTAACCACCAACCGAAAACTGAAAACGATAAAGTCAACATCAGCCAAGAATCTACTGCTTTCAGGATTTGCATTGAAGAGAACGATGTTGTTAAGCTATGCAATCCAGACATATGGCCAACTGGTATTATCCTACGGGAATGGGAATTCAAACCTCGTTCTCCAGAAGCACAACAGAAAAATGCATCCTCAACCTCATAATGATTGTCGAACTTGACACATTTTCTTCAGCCAGCTCTGCATCTATAGACACCTCTTATGAAACTCTAGACAACATCTCAAAATTTTTGTCCAACTCTATACTATCACTCCTTCACATTAACTGCCGTAGTTTAAACAACAAAACTTCAGAACTTGACACCCTTCTTCACTTTTGCTCCCCCGATATTATTGGCATAACTGAAACTTGGCTCAATGATGTTAAAGCAAATTTAGTTATATTTCCTAACTACAACTTTGTTTTCAAGAACTGTAAGGAAGGAAGAGGTGGAGGTGTTGGTATTATCCTACGGGAATGGGAATTCAAACCTCGTTCTCCAGAAGCACAACAGAAAAATGCATCCTCAACCTCATAATGATTGTCGAACTTGACACATTTTCTTCAGCCAGCTCTGCATCTATAGACACCTCTTATGAAACTCTAGACAACATCTCAAAATTTTTGTCCAACTCTATACTATCACTCCTTCACATTAACTGCCGTAGTTTAAACAACAAAACTTCAGAACTTGACACCCTTCTTCACTTTTGCTCCCCCGATATTATTGGCATAACTGAAACTTGGCTCAATGATGTTAAAGCAAATTTAGTTATATTTCCTAACTACAACTTTGTTTTCAAGAACTGTAAGGAAGGAAGAGGTGGAGGTGTTGGCCTTCTTGTCAAATCTCATCTATCTTACGAAGTTGTTGAAGTAGATTTTTCAGCCTTCTCTTTTGAGTTCCTGGTAATAAAAGTTACACACCTTCATAAAACCTACACCTATTGTATTATCTACCGCACGCCAAGCTCTAATATCTCATGTTTTCTAGACGAACTTCATACTTTACTAAATGATTTTCTTATGCCACACATGTTTTTGTTTCTACTAGGTGATTTTAATATTGATTTGCTTAAAATTGATGACCCTGGACACATCTCAAATGATTTTTTCAATCTCTTATCTTCTTACCACATACTACCAACAATCACCAAACCAACAAGAATAACTACCGAATCGAAATCTTTAATAGACAATATTTTTACAAATGAGCCACTCTGCAATATTTCTTCATCAATAATCTACTACGACTTATCGGATCACCTTCCCATAATCATAACAATGAAACGTACAACAAAAATCTATGCCAAAAAATCTATAAGCAGAAGAGCTACAAAGCCTGCAAACAAATTACATTTTCTTAATTTGTTGCAAAATACAAACTGGTCCTGTGTATTTCAAGCTTGCGAAAATGTTTATAAACTTATATGATAAGGTTTATAATGAATCTTTCCCTATCTCAAGTTTTCCTTTAGCAAATCCAAAATTTAAAAAAGATTGGATGAACCAGGAATTACTTGATAGGTGCAAATTAAAATCTAAACTTTACAAAAATTACATTAAAGAGCCAACCCTTGAAAATAAAGTCAAATTTGTTCAAAGTAGAAACATATTCAAATCTCTGAAGAAAAAAACTATCAAACAATTTTATGCTGAAAAATTTACTTCTTACAAAAACAACATCAAGAAAACTTGGACTTTAATTAACTCACTCATTAACGGAAATCATAAAAATAATAAATTGCATGATAAATTTGTTGTCAACGATTGCAGGACAACTGACGAATTAATTATTAGTGATGCGTTTAACAGCTACTTTACTGATATCGGAATTAATTTAGCATCCAAGATTCCTGATTATGGAAATTCTTATAAACAATTTTTACCACCTTTGGTTTCAACATTATTTAAATTTTCCTACAGAAGTCGAATAACGAAAATAATGATTCTACAAAAACGTATTATTAGAGCAATTTTTCACCTGCCCAGGAGTCATTCAACCATAACCACTCGGATAAACAACCATTTGTTGACAGTTGATCAAGTCTGTCTATATCAATCAGCAATTTACATGTATAAGTATGCACATGATCTTTCACCCCAATATTCAACGAGTCACCTTTATAAAGCAGAAGAAGTTCACAACCATTTTGTGCGTTCTAAACACTGTTTCCGTTCAGGATTGATCCGCTCGACACTTGGAATGCGCTCGATAAAATTTGTTGGTCCTAAATTAATGAGTTAGTTTCTTGCTCAAGGAAATTACGTCCCCGGACCGGGAATCGAACCCAGGTCCTTCGACTCTCAAAGCCGGTGTCTATACCACTAGACCAACACGTCCTACTTTGATGCTAAACATCGGGGGCAAACGCCGTTTAGGCTCCAAGACGTTTTGGCGCAATCCTGATTTTTTCATGTTCAGCTAAAAAACCCAACACATCTCATGCTATTTTTTATTATAAAGCAACATTTTATTTAATTAGTTTTGTTAAAAATATTTAATTATATTTCAAATCAGATGGTTAGATTTTGTGTGTCTTTGCAATGCATATTAAGATGTGAAAAATCTGATAAGAAACGGTTAATTTTATTAACAGAAATCAAACTAAAATAGCGATACGAAATCGACGAGCCAGCAATAAACAAAAGGTAGAGTCATGTGATTGCGAAACAAAAATCATATAGAGCGTACTATTCACAACACTTCCCTTCACGATCTATACAAATTTCAATCGACGCGATAACATGCATTCATTTTAATTTCGTTAGGTAAACTGCAATCAAACATTTTAGCTTCATCATACATCAAACACAAACAAAGTTTATGTCCAAAAGTAGTTGCAAAGATCAGTAGACAGGTGGGACCAAAACATTCTCCTCTATACGGCGGACGTTCTTATTGCTGCATCTGAGCACGGCTTGGGAATTCACTGTTATGCCGACGATGCTCAATTGTATGCTGTCGGTGGAGCGGCCGATGCAGACCGCCATGTAACGAATGTGACTGAATGTATTGGTGTGATTGATACCTGGATGTCGTCGAATCGTCTAAAGTTGAACCCTAACAAGACTCAGTTTATCTGGCTTGGAGGACGAAAGCAGTTACAAAAGATCAGAATAAAATCTGTGACCCTCCTTGGGGGCGCTGTAACCCTTCAGCCTGCGGTGAATGATCTTGGTGTCACGATTGATGACCATGCGCGATCATGTCCAGAAAATCTGTCGCTCATCATCTTACCAGCTACGCCAACTCCGAGTCATCCGCGGCTCTCTCTCAACCGAGGCTTGCACAATGCTCGTTCATGCATTCGTCTCAAGTAAACTCGATTACTGCAATAGTCTGCTTGCAGGATTGAGTGATGAACTGATCAACAGACTCCAGTCTGTGCTGCGCTCGGCGGCTCGCCTGATTCTAAAGAAGCGGAGATTTGACCCAGTTTCGGATGACATGCGTAAACGTCTGCACTGGCTCCCTATCAGACAAAGAATCCAGTTTAAACTAGGTCTATTGGTTTTTAAGTGTTTGCACGGTCTGGCTCCACCATACCTGTGCGACATGATATCACAAGTCAGCTCCTGTGATTACAGTTCCCGCCTTCGGTCAGCCGCTCGTGGCGACCTGAATATTCCCCGGACACACTCTGTGCGGATGGGTCCCCGGGGTTTCGCAGTGGCTGGTCCGAAGCTCTGGAACTCCTTGTCACAGGAGCTAAAAAATCCTAACATTTCTTTAACAACATTTAAATCTCTACTTAAATTTGAACTTTTTAAGAGTGCTTATGAAGCTAACTAATTAATATACAATACTGTACAACTATCCATTATTATTTTATTTTTATTTTTATTTTGCACGTGACTCACATGGCGCTCCCGTAATGGACATCGTCGATAAGGGAGCGCCTAATCAAATGATTCTTTGATTTGATTTGATTCGGTAGAGGACCAGTCTAAAATCTTCGCTAGTTATGTACCATCTGTAAGAAGTTCAATGTAAGAAGTTCAAGTTTCGGTATTTGGATGAGACAGTACACACAGATTTTTCTTGTCTTCTGTATCATCACATTAAACCTAATTCCTGAACACACAGTTTATGCTCAGGGGTGAAAAGTCCCTTAGTTAAAATATCTGCAACCATCAATTCAGTAGAAACATAGGCCAACTCGATTTCACAATTATCGAGATTTTGATTGAAGTGGTATCGAATGTCGATATGCTTCGTTCTGTTGTGAAAGAGTGGGTTTTTGCTAGTTTCAGTACTCCTTGATTGTCGCAGAACATCTTTATGCTTTTACGGATTTCAGATGCTTCATCCAGGAAATGTTTCAGATGTATGGCTTCTTTAGTCGCATCAGACATTGCCATATACTCTGCTTTTGTAGTGGAAAGAGCAACCGTGTTTTGCTTTCTAGCTTTCCAGGTAACTGCTGCTCCAGCATACAAAAATACAAATCCAGTATACGATCTTCGATCATCTAAATTTGCACCCCAGTCAGCGTCAACTAAACCAAATAACTCCCTATCAGATTGTCTGAATGTCAATTTCAAATCACTTGTTTTTTTCAGGTAACGGAGAACACGTTTTGCAGCATTCCAGTGTTTTTTTCCATAAGATGTGTTGAATTGACTCAAAGCACTGACAACGTTGGAGATATCCGGCTATCCGGTCGGGTCGATACTGCCAGATACATCAAAGATCCGATCAAATTCTGATATGGGTACTTTATAATCTCCTTCTGTTCATCTTCATTGTTTGGAGACATACTTTTCAATAATTTCAAACTATGATCCAATGGAGTTTTAACAATTTTACAGTCTTTCATTTCAAAACGATTCAGGATTTTGTCAATGAATTTCTGTTGACTCATAGAAATCGATTTCGTTTTCTCATCCTGAGTGAACTCAATTTCTAAACAGTAATGAATCTTGCCAAGGTCTTTCATCTCAAAAGTTTTCATAAGATCATCTTTAATCTGATTAATTTCACTGGAGCAATTTGACGCTACGATGATATCATCAACATAGATTGCTACAATTGTGATGACATTATTTTTTCTTTTGATGTAAACGCAAGGGTCTGTTGTGGATGATTTCATATCCAATTCATGTAACCAATTGTCTAGTTTTTTATACCATTGTCTTCCTGATTGTTTCAAACCATTAAGAGCTTTGTTCAAAAAATAAACCTTTGAAATCAGTTTTGATTCAAATTCGGGTTGACTCTTTGTTTCAATAATTTCATGTAACATTTCTGGTTTTGTCAAATAAATTGTTTCTTCTAAATCTCCGTTTAGAAAAGCAGTTTGTACATCAAGTTGATGAGCTTCCAATTCAAATTGAGCTGCCGTGGCCATGATAAAACGTTAACTATTCAATCTCACAACTGGAGAAAAAGTTTCATTATAATCAATTCCAGCCTTTTGTGTGTAACCCTTGGCAACGAGTGTCGCTTTCTTGCGCTTAATCGATGAATCTGCTTTGAATTTGGTTTTGAAGATCCACTTTGATTTTACTGTCTTTACACTAACTGGGACGGTAAACTAAAGTCCATGTGTTGTTCTTTAGCATATTCTGTTTTCATTGCTTTTCTCCATTCATCTGTATTAGAACTGTTTAATGCTTCGTGAACTGTCACTGGGTGTAAGGTGTTTGATTCACCTCACAAATTTTTATGAGTTTTTTTGTAAATTAGTTTATTTAGTAAAGGTATACCTTAGGTGTGTGTGTTTGTGCGTATGTGGGTACGTGATATTTTTATCGGTTTTATATACGTATATAATTATGTATGTATGTATATATATATATATATATATATATGTATATGTATATATATATATATATATGTATATGTATATATATATATATATGCGTATACATATGAGTGTGCGTGTGTGTACGTGTGTGTGTGCTTATTATTTTTTTTATCTAGGTATTTATATATATATATATATATATATATATATATATATATATATATATATATATATATATATATATATATATATATATATATATATATATATATATATATATATATATATATATATATATATATATATATATATATATATATATATATATATATATATTTATATGTTTTTCCAGTTATGTGATGTTACCATTAGAAATATAATTTTTTTTGAATACTTCGGCGCTATATGTTCTTTTAAGCAAACTCGATTGAAAAAAGTGGCACACTTGGGTGAATCGATTTTATTTTTAATTTTTTCCAATAGTCTAAATCGGTTTAAAAATAATTTATTACCAAACACAAACTCCATAATTTTATAGGCTTATAGATCTATTTCGGCAAATTTTGCCATCTTCAGAGCCGTTTAACTTTTTTAAAAATAAAATGCAGTGATTAAATGGTAAAAGGTACAACTAATTAAAAGGAATTAAAATACAATTTAAATAAAATTTAAATTCATTAAGTACAAATGTAACAACATAAAAAATATTTAAATTAAAATAATTATAATAATAACAGTAATAACAGTAATAACTAAATAATTAAGATCAGTTAGCAAAGCCTTTAACAACGGAATTACAGTCAACTTCAAGGACGTGACTGGAAGAAGAATCACATACATTATCTATAACCTTTGAAACACAAACGTCTGGTACAAAACATTTTGCCACTTTTTTCAATCGAGTTTGCTTAAAAGAAAATATAATTTTGTGCATGAATTTTTTGGAATTTGGACAGTGTGTTGAAGTTGAGTGTTCGAGAGAAAATATAAGTTTTGTAAAAGTCGTGCTGCAAAGACAGTTTGAATTATCAAGAGATTAGTAAGAATAACAGGAGATTCTGCGAAGTGGGATAATTTGTGAAACCTGCATCTTTTAGTAAATATCCGATAAAATCATTAATAACCAGGAATAGAATTCGGGAAATCTTGTCCTATAAATATCTGCAAATTACAACGTTACGAATCGCTACTGAGCCAATTCGTTCTACGTTTACACTGGGTCACTTGAATTAACCAAGCAAGCAATTTCTTCAGTGAGCATGTCTTCAGGGATGAGGTTGTAAACCTTCTTAGGTCTTCCCCTGCTTCCGTCTTGCAGTAATCTTGGTCGACCTCTTGCTTTTTTCATTTCTTGACCTGGAGATTTTAGAAATTGTGGACTTGATTTCACAATCTCTTTCTTTATTTCTATTTTTAAAATGTCTACTACTTTTAAAATAGGTTGAAACTGAGTTTCATTTTTAGAATTCCAAATTTCAGTTTCAACAAATTCAGAGTCAAAAACATTTTTCTGCTTTTTTTGTATTTTTGTTCGGCTTTTTCTTGCTTCTAATTCTTCTAGAAGTTTGATTCTTAGTACTTCAGGAGTTGGCAGTACATCACGAGATTCAATAGCAATTCTAAAATTCTCATAACTCTCTGGGATACTGAACAGCAGAATTATTGTTAACAAATCTTCTGGAACTTCCATGTCAATTTCATTGAGTTTATAAACTAAAGTATATCAAAAAATGTTTTTACGTGGTCGTGCATGTCATCTAGTGGAGGATTAGCTGCTTCAAAAGAGTTGCTTTTCTAGCAGGACTTTTTGACTGATATGTTTCTTCCAACATTACTCTACCTTTTGTTTATTGCTGGTTTCTTGATTTCGTATCGCTATTTTAGTTTGATTTCTGTTAATCAATTTGCGCAATAAAATAAATTTTACGTTGAATTCGAACTGTTTTGAGAAACAGCAAATTGTTTTAAGAAACATTGTGTTACGTCGAGCGTTTTAAAAAAGTTCCGAGTTCGAAATTGTAGCAACTAAAATAGCGACGTGGAAAGTTGAACCGCTAAACCGGGACAATTTGACAATTTCGATACGTGGAGAATTCAAATAAAAGCCGTTTTAATCAAAAATGATGTTTGGGGCTACCTGAACGGAACTAAGCAATGCACAAATAAAAATTTGAAAAATGGACGAATATGGACTCGAAGGCAATGTCGGACCTGGTTCTTGCCAGTCTATCAAAACTGAAAAAAATTAAAGGTTGTGTCACATCAAGAAATATTTGGTTGGAATTGGAAGAAACATTATTTTTTAGTTTTTTGTTGTCAGACGAGGAAAATACAAGGTATCCAAACTAGACACGTGTAGTTATTCAAAGTTCACCGATCACATACTGCCGCGAACACCAAGGGACCTGCAGTATGATGAAGCGAAGTCGAGCCTTGACAGACTTTTTGGAGAGAAAGTAACGCTCTTCAGAAGGAGGTATGAGGTTTTTCGTTAATAAATTGGTGAAGAATTGTATAGCTCATTTGGTGCAAAAGTAAACAGAATGTGTGAACAAGCTCAACTCGACAAGATAACGATGGGGAATTTTAAATGCCTAATCTTTGAGTGTGGACTGAAAGGTTCCGCTCACGCTGACATGTGCTCCAGGCTGTTACAAAGATTAGAAATGCATGATGCTTGCACGCTGGAAGATTTGACAAGAGAGTGTAACATAATCACGAAATTACAGGTCGATTCCAACGTCGTGTAAAGGCCAACGCCAATCGTCGCTGCAGTTGAAGCAAAGCAGAGGAAGAAGAAGAACAACCGTGATCTCCCTAGGAAAAAGATGGGCCAAGGTTCTTCACGTGGTGCTTGTTTCATCTGCGGACCTAAAGGTCATTTTAGAAAAGACTGACCGAAAAATGTAAACGATTCTGGTTATAATCAACGAAAGATAAAAACTAGAGTTAAGAAGGTTGAAGACAAAATAATGAAAAATCGGAGGTTCACTATGGTCAACTTTGGTAAAATAGAGATAAAAATGCAGCTGGACTCTGGTGCAGATGTGAAGGTGATCAGCAAGGAAGTGTGGGAAAGAATCGGGTCTCCGCTTCTCAATGAATCGTCTACATCTCTGGGTGATGCAAATGGGACACCGATTCAAGTCATGGGTCAATTCGACGTAGAGTTTTCCTGCAAGGGACATTCAAGCCATGGTCGCTGCTTCATGGCTGAACATTTTGAACAACTGCTGGACATCGAATGAATGAATTAACTTCCATCCTTTCAAGAAGCATTTGACGCTATCTGCTGAAAAATTTAACCGAAGCCGAGTGAAGGAAAACAACTCTCAAGAGAATTAGAAAGATGTTTTCGTGATGTTTTCAAGAAAAAACCGTGACGTTGCATAAAGATTGCACAGCTGGTGGTCAAGCATGGGACACGTCTAACCTTCTGTAGACAGAGAAAAATTCCATTCGCACAAGAAGAGGTTGTGAATGCAGAGTTAGAACTAAGTATTTTCTAATTTTGCTAATCTCTTTTCCGGGTGGGCCTGATTGTATTTGTTGACCCAGAGACTCAGCTCATTGACATTGCTACTGTCTCTCTCCAACAAATACTCGACCATTGCCGCCGGGCACTTTCGAAAGAATTGCTCCTTTAGAAACAAAAACATTAAATTTTGTGCACCGGCGAGGTCCACTCAGCGCCTGAGGTAGCTATCCAGCCGAACTAGATAGTGTTCCCAGGTCTTTTCTGCTTCAGGGTTTGACTCTCGAAACATAATCCGATAGTCTTCCGCCGACTTCCCAAAACGATATATATATATATATATATATATATATATATATATATATATATATATATATATATATATATATATATATATATATATATATATATATATATATATATATATATATATATATATATATATATATATATATATATATATATATATATATATATATATATATATATATATATATATATATATATATATATATATTGGGAGGCACTCCGTCGTTTTGGGAAGTCGGCGGAAGACTATCGGATTATGTTTCGAGAGTCAAACCCTGAAGCATATATATATATATAAATGACTATTACATAAACACAACCAATCACTATATCAATAAAATAAAATAAACAAATATCACAAAAATACGTAAGATGAGCCATCTTATCTTACAAGCGGCCTTTGATACAGTTGACCATCACATATTACTGAAACGCCTCGAAGCGTCATCCGGTTTGAAGAGTGTCGTTCTTGAATGATTCGGATCCTATTTGACCGGACGTTCTTCCTCAATACGCTCTGGCGCATCAGCATCAGCGGTGACATCATAAACATGTGGAGTACCTCAGAGGTCTGTGCTGGGCCCACTTCATTTTACATTATATACAGCCGAATTTGAGGAAGTCATCAGTGCGCATGCTCTCCGATGCTCCATGTAAACCGACGACACACAAGTCTACGGCCGCTGCCGACCGGAGCACGCGGACTCTCTTGCCATGAAGGTATCAAAATGCGTAGACGCTGTTGGCCGCTGGATGTTCAGCAGCCGTCTTCTGTTGAATTCCAACGTTCGTCAACTCTCTCTACCAAGCCGGTTCGAATCTGCTCCGACCTGATCCCACCAGTAAGACGTGTTCGTAATCTGTGGATAGGGCTAGATTTAGATTGTTCTATGGCCAGTCATATCAACAACACAACCCGTTCCAGCTATGCCTCTCTCAGAAAGATTCGCAGCATCTCCTCTCATCTTTCATTTGACGCCCGGAGAATTCTCATAACCGCCTTGGTTCTTCCAAAGATTGATTACGGAAATTCAACTCTAGCCGGACTTCTTTCTTGTCATCTGGATCGGTTTCAAACTCTCATCAACACAGTTGCCAAAACAATCTACAATGGTCGGAAATATGACCATGTGACCCCACTTCTTAAAGATCTCTACTGGCTTCGCATTCGGCAACGAATCGAGTACAAGATTTTCACATTAGTACACAAATCTCTGTACGGCCAATCCATACCTGTATTTTGCTCATGTAGCCAATGTACCGGGTCGGCAGAGGCTCAGGTCAGCATCCAGGGGCCTCCTCATTACACCGACGGTTCATCGCGCGACGCAAGACGGAAGATCCTTCGACGTGATTGGGCCTGAAATGTGGAACAAACTCTCTTTCCACATCATCTCTACATCCAGTTCAGCCAGTTTTCACACAGCACTAAAAACATTTCTGTTCACTAAATCTTTTCCCTAACGTCTACAGTGATCTTGTCTTGAAGTTCTTTTGAAGGATACCGAGCTACAATTGGTCATGGAAGCCATTGCATCAGGAAGAGGGCCAAGTTTCCAGGCTGGATCAACCTTGCATGCCTTCCACAGCCGTAAAACAGATTTATCAGTCTGTGATAGAATGATTTTCATGGGATCTCGTGCCAGGTTACTGAAGATGCTTTATGAATGTCATCCTGGTTCAACAAAAGGAAAATGCTTTCTCGGAGAAATGTCTACTGGTTAAAAATAGATCGGGATATAGAAGACAGGGTCAAAAATTGCAGTGCGTGTCAAAGTGCGGCAAAGATGCCTGTGAAGAACACACTTGCATCATGGCCGATGCCGAATTGTCCTATGGAAAAGATTCACTTAGATTTTGCTGGACCAATCGAAAGTTGCATGTTCATGATCGTTGTGGATGCCTATTCCAAGTGGCCAGAGGGATAAAATTTAGAAAAAGAAAATCGAGGATAGAAAAGAGAACTCAAATGTAGAAATACTCAACAATCAAAAAATAACATGTTTTTATAAAAAAATATAGACTGTTATTCAAATAAAAGAAAATAACTGATAAATGTTTAAATGTCAATGGAAGAAAAACCTAGTGTTATATATATGCATGTATATGTATATATATATATATATAAATTACTATTGATGAACTATTTCTCTAAAAGTGACCTCACGGTTACTACAAATATTAGTAACTTTTCTAGTTATTTTCAGCTTATATTATTATTCTAAAACCAGTTACATTCTGGAAATCGATACCTGATTTCTGGAAAAATAAACATCATAACACCTAGCATATTAATTTTGGTTGAAACCAACCCCAAAAATTTCAAATTTGCGGCGTCTGAATCTGAATTCTCAATCGTTGGATATAATATACTAACTTCTGGTTTTTACGAACAGGGTAAAAGAGGAATAATGATAAAAATATAAAGATATTCAAATAATGCAGATGATACTTAATAATTATTATACAAAGCTTTCTATAATATCAAAAAATCAATATGGTTTTTGAAAAGGTCCCTCGACGTATATGCCTTTAGTTATACTTCTCTTCAAAATTGCAGAGGCTTTGGATCAGAAAAAATTTGCAGTTGGTATATTTTTAGATCTTGCCAATGCCTTTGACACGGTTAACCACGATATTCTGCTCAAGAAATTAGAATATTATGAAGTCCGAGCTAGGGCTCTGTGCTATTTACAACTGGTTTTGCAGCAACAAACTTTCATTAAATCGGAAAAAAACAAATTTTATTTTATTTCACCATAGAAACAAAAATGTTCTTATCGATTCTTGTTTGCACATATGCAATGTTCCTATTATACGTGTCTCATATAGTAAATTTCTAGGAGTTCTGTTGGATGAAAATCTTACATGGTTGGTGCATGTCAGGGGTCGCTCTACCGAACCTCCTGACAAAATTTATCCTGCACCCGTTGACCTGTCTAGACTCTCAGTCTATCGAACTCAGTCTCAGGAACCTATCGAAAGTTGTTTCTGAGGCTATATATAGCGATTTGAACCCCGCCAAGACAGAGCTAGCTATTTAGTATCAGGCGAGGTCCTGTGTGTTTTGTATTTGATTTTTTGTTATTAACTGCGCTTTAATAAAGTTTTTTGTTGTCGTTCCGAGTTGTCTTTTTTTCCTGGTGTTTACGGCATTCCAGCAGGGAAGACTGTGACATTTTGGTGGCAGCGGTGGGATCAAGTATCAGGAAGAAAAAAGTGCTCTCCAGCAAAGTTTAACAAACAAGTTCGTGAAGAAGATTTTTCTTGCCGGTGAAGTTCTCCTTGTGACCATGGCTCGCCAGACGTTTCCGGAATTATCATCGGATCAGCTAACCAGTTACGAGACTTTCCGTGGCTAGAATCGGCCGACCCATCCGTGCTCAAGGTTTGAGTTTCTTTTCGAGTTTTCCCGCCGGTCTGAGTTTAGATAAGTAGGTCTTTTATATTGATACTTATCTGGTTGAAGATGGATAGTAAGTCGTCCGGTGTTGAGGGTTGTATAGACCCAGCGCAATTACCTGGAGGGAATGTGTCTCCAGAAAATTCGGAGGATGCGGGGAACGTTAGGAGGGAAGACACTAGTGGGTCTGGCGAAGATTCGACGTAGAGAGATCGACGAGGATAACGTCATGAAAAACAAAAGCGTAGAGGTATGTGGGGTGGTGAAGAAAGGAGGAAAGAGTTGGAAATAGAGAGACAATTAGAAAATGAATCGATAAATAGAGCATTGCAAGAGAGAGAGTTGCAATTAAAAGAGATGAAGTTAGAAGAAGAACGAGAAAATAGAAAGCTAAGATGGCTAGAATTAGAAGAGGTGAGAAAGAGGAAGGAACGAGCTGAAAGTGACAGGGAAGAAAGAGAAACGCGAACGAATGATAGCTTGAGAAAATTTTGAAACTTTGGTTGAAAGTCGGGCTAGTCGGTGTATATCAAATATTAGACCGTTGGTAGGTGAATTTCCTTCAAATATTCAGGAAATTCCTGGTTTTTTTTAAATATTAGAAAAACAATTTATTATTAATAATGTCAATAATGACATTAAAGCCAGGATTTTACAATCATGTTTGACTTGTAAGGCACGGAGTTTAATAACCCGTCTTTCTCCGGTGAAGGCTGGTGTGTGAGATCGTACGACGAGAGAGTTCAAGAAACGAGCGAGTTGTGGGATTTTCGCGGTCGAGCCTGATGTTGAATTCCCCGACGACAAACGTCCTTTCGTTCCTGGTTGAAAGGTGGTCGAGCAGACGGGCGAGCTCGTCAAAAAGAGTCGGTGAGATAGGTCCTGTTCTATAGACGACGGCAACAATGTGGGCCCCCGAACCAGACAAAATAAGGGCGCAGATGAACTCGAAGGTGGTTACTGTGAACGAAACGTCGATCCGGGAAAGTCGAAGTCGTGAGGCAACCACAACCGCAATCCCACCGTGATTCAGGTGTGATGAGATGTCGGATGTCCTAGTCCTGGGTTGATCAATCAAGTGGTAACCTTTGGATGTGAGATGACGAATGCACACAGAATCACGGTCGTGCCACCTCTCGTTGAAAAAGAGCGCGCTGAAGCCACGGTCGACCATTAGTGATACAATTGCGTCGACTTTATTGTTCAGAAACCTAACGTTTAAGACGCCGAAGTCGCCTTGTCGAGGGATCGGTAACCGCTGAGAGACAGGCTCACGTCGACGACGACCAAGACCGGACCGTCGACCCCGATAATGACGACAGCGGAAATCAGTACGTACATGATTAAGCTTTTTTATGTGTGAAATGAGTTGCATGGGCAGAAGAGTAGGAGCGATGTCGTCACCACAGAATTTGTTTTTCTTGAGCTCCGGACGAGCGAACGAGCGAAAACACATTATCGCCCAAATCCCGGACGTAAAACAGAAGTATTGTATGTCAGACGAGTAGAAGAAATAAAATTAGTTAATTAAACAAGCAACAAGAACCGTTCGCAAATCACAACGCCGAACACGCCAAAAATATGTGTTAGAAGATATGTTTAGAAGAATAAAACTAAAAACAAACGGTGAGGCAGCCGCACGACGGGCGCCTAGCAACGAAAAAATTTTTCTTCTAAATATATTCATCAATGTCCTTGAGTAAAAGTGACAATAAATATTAGACACTGATAAATCGGTTCCATGATAAAACAGAACATGATAAAACAGAACATGATGAAACAGAACATGATAAAACAGAACAGTGAAGAAACAGAACAGTGAGTTAACAGAACAGTGAAGAAACAAAACATTGAATAATCAGAACAGTGATAAAACTAGGGATGTCACGGGTACCCTAACCCGAACCCGAGTTCGGTATTACCCGGTCTTTTTCTGATACCCGAACCCGAAAGTGTGAAAATTTGATACCCGAACCCGAAAATGTGAAAACTTGATACCCGAACCCGAAAATGAGAAAACTTGATACCTGAACCGAACTCAAACCCGAAAATGTGAAAACTTGATACCCGAACCCGAAAATTTATAAGCCTAATACCCGAACTCGGAGTTGTGAACAAATGAAAATTTTTAGTAAATAAATATTTATCATAGTTTTAAAAATAGCAACACAAACAGAGTTTTCATAACTTTTCTAGTTTATTAAAAATGAAATAGTATTAGAAACCGATTGTACTTCATAAACAACAGTTTTTGTTGACGTAACATTTCCCTACTATAAAAGCGCAATGATGTATGTATTATGTATTATGTATGTATGTCACCCGATTAGCAACTGCAGGTCTGAAAAAACTCACGTTGATAGATTATGAGACGCTGAACACGGTTTGTTAGGGCACTTTTTTGTTAAAATGTTTAAATAAAAAGTTATTAGCCGCGAAAGTTTAACGCTTTAAAAAAAAGTTTAAAACACTTTTTATTTAAACATTTTAGTGCCCTAACAAACCGTGTTCAGCGTCTCATAATCTATCAACGTGAGTTTTTTCAGACCTGCAGATGATAATCGGGTGACATACATACATAATACATAATAAATACATCATTGCGCTTTTATAGCAGGGAATTGCGGATATATATAATGCATCGTACGTCATCGCTGAATATAAACAAGTTGAAAATAAATAAATCACCGAAATAGTAGTCGGCGGGTTTTTCCCAATTTTAAACAAGTTGTAAATTATTATTAACGACAATTTACTATTTTGCAATTATTATTCCTCTTATTTTAATTATTAATAATATTATTATTAACGAAGATTAACTATTTTGCTAATATCATTCCTATTATTGGAAAGTTCGACGCTTTGCAGATATATTTAATGAAAATATTATTAACGAAATTTTTCTATTTTGTAATTATTATTTCTCTTATTTTAATTATTAATAATATTATTATTTACGAATATTAACTAAATTGCTAATATTATTCCTATTTTTGGAAAGTTCGACGCTTTGCGGATATATTTAATGAAAATATTATTAACGACATTTTTATTTTTTGTAATTATTATTTCTCTTATTTTAATTATAAATAATATTGTTATTAACGAAGATTAACTATTTTGCTAATATTATTCCTATTATTGGAAAGTTCGACGCTTTGCGGATATATTTAATGAAATAATCATTAACTACATTTTTCTATTTTGTAATTATAATTCCTCTTATTTTAATTATTAATAAAATTATTATTTACAAATATTAACTAATTTGCTAATATTGTTCCTATTATTGGAAAGTTCGACGCTTTGCGGATATATTTTGAGCATACTTCATAACTACTCATAATAAACAAATTGAAAATAAATAAATCACTGAAGTAGTACATCGGCGGGTTTTCCCAATCTCAGCCATTAAAGGTTGGGTTTTTTTGTAGGTGGTTTTTTTCATTATCAGCCATTAAGAAAACATATACGCTCAGTTTTTTAAAATATGACTAATTAAGAAACAATTAACCTTGTGGTTAATGTTACAGTTGTTTAAATGTGTTACAATAAATCAATGTTATTTATTCATTGATTTATTGTAACACATTTAAACAACTGTAACATATTGTATTATTTGTTCTCATTCTGCTTTGAAGCTATCAGAGTGACAAAAATCATCTAGTTAGACGAGTGTTAGTCTAATTCGCTCTATCAGGAAATCTCTGGGTGTACATCTTTACAATTAAGTGCAGACATTGTTTCGGTTTTTTGTTAGTGTGCAGCTTGTGCATATCCATCTAGACTACACCATGTTTTGCAATATCTTACATCACTTTCATAATTTGATAATGTTCCAAGCCGTATTGTAATCAGCATTTGCCGATCGAAGCTTCACATCTTTGTTTAGGAAAGTGGTGGCAAACATCTGCAATTGTTTTTCACACCAAAGTATTCCAAGTTATGAAAACTCTATAGCGTAGGATAAACAGTTATCTTCCTCAAAAAATGTTTTGCACCCGGTGTTCAACTGCTTTGTGTCATTGGGACCGTAATTGATGGAAGTAGAGCCAAAGCGGTCGAAAAAGCCATAGCCATCAGTTTTACTGAAAACCACCACAACTATCTTGGATTTTTTATTGCGATCTGAAAAATTTCTTGATTTTGTGTTTTGTATTTTTTGATCTATGTTGTTGTATGATACGGTGTTCATCACCGAACACATCTAAGTAAATGTATTCTACCTTTTCTTGCTGTAAAATAAATCTTTTATGCTCAAACTTTGAATAAAAACAACAATGTTCTTTTTATTATGTCTGAGATTTCTAACAAACTTTTGTTCTATCTCTTTTTAAATCCTTTATATTATTTTCGATTGTCTTCCCGTCTGTCTGACGGTCACAAACTTTGAGTCTCATAATTAACTCACTTCCCGTTATTCGATCGAGCTGAAATTTGGCACATCGACTTGGGCTGCGAGACAATTGAATCTATCAAAATTTCAGTTTGATCGGATATTGTATAATTAAGTTTTTCAAAAAACACCAAATTTTAACGGATTTTTAATTTTTGAATTTGGCTCTGGGCTGTAAAAGGAATTAGTAATTAAAAAAATCTAGGATCGTATATAAAGGATTTATAATAAAAACTTTGTTTTTATGGGTTAGTTTTTCTCTTTATCATTTTTTAATTTGTGTTTCAGCATCCACATCCTCAATAAATCAACAGCTTTGGTCAATCTTGTGTTTCTATGCAGTCCTGTATTAGCTATGCAAGAGTAATTTTTAGATGGAACGCCTTCTAGAAATATTATTGCCAGTTTTAATAGTTCACAATAATTATCACAAAGCTGGAATTGTTACAGATAAGTTTCAGCAAATGCAATAATTTTATTTACAACATTGGAAACGGCACTGTGTTCGATGTCTTTTGAACTCGATGTCTGAAATTTTAACTAGTCGATGTATTCACAGCTGCCTTAAAGCCTTTTGAAAATCATTATGTCGGGACTCTTTAAAGTTCAAAGGTCAAAAAGATAAAGAGTAACCGTTGCCTATAAAATAATTTATGAAACGTAATGACAGCAAGCACAATTTTTGTCATGGATCATTTCTTGGACCGTAATTGATGGAAGTAGAGCCAAAGCATTTGAAATGGTCAGATATGCTCCAAGCTGGAGTTGCATCCTGCAGTTGCTGTCGTTGCAACTTTTCCAGTTACAGATGTGAGTTTCTGTACGTAGAGAAGCTAGTTAACTCTTAGTCTAGACACAAGGACTAGAAGCCAGTTCTAAATTGGTTGGTACTGATATCCTCCAATAAATTCTCATCTCAAACTGTTGGTTTGAGTTCTGTTTTCATGTTTTCCCACTATTTTAAGCCTGCATTTCATCCATTTGCATCACCACAGTTTTATCAAATATTATACTGTTATGTTGTTTAATTGCAAATAGCTGACTGCTAATAAAAACGCATTTTGATAAACTTAACAAAAAGTAAAATGCAAAATATTCATAAATTATGTAGACAGAATTGTGTGTAGTAAAAGAATTTATCTACATAAATACATGCAAAAAATAGTCATAGAACCTTGCATTATACTTAACTAAAAAGGTTACCCGGCGTTGCTCAGTTTTCATTTAAAAATTTTACTTGTTTTTTAAATACTTTTATTTAACCTCACTCGTCTCTCTGTTTGTTTGTCTGTGGTGATCAAATCTTGGAAACCAAATTTTACCCACTTTTTGATCACCTAGAGCTCTAAAACTTCCAGGAAAGCTTTATACATGAATTGAATGTTTCTGACGAATTAGGCCTTAAATCAATTAAAATTATTCAAATCAAATCTAGCGACTGTAATAAGTTGTTTATGTATAAATCGCCAGAGGTCCAAATTAATTAAACAGTACGGATGTTTATTTATAAGTCGCCAGGGGTCCAAAATAATTAGCAAGACTGAGCGTAACGTTTTTTTTAGATTCAAAAAATTTAGTTCGTTGACTCAGATAAAGAGGCAAATAAAAGCATTTAAAAAATATTTTTTTATCTTTACTTGTTCACAATAAAACGTAAAATAATAAATCGATTTTTATTTTTAATAGCTCAAAATCTTTGTCTCAATAAAGATTACCTTCATGCCAAATTTTGTTTAAATAGCTCTAGGGGTTTGGATGTGATAAGCAAATAAACACACAAACTTGAACAAAAACATGGCTTTTTACATATAAATATTTATAAGTGTTGTAGCGACCTATAAATCTTTTAAGAATTTTGTCTGCCTGTATATGAACAAAGTTAAAGGGTGCCCCATAGAAAAAGTCACTCCCTCACTCACTGATTCTGTCACAGTTTGTAATTTGTTGCATTTATATGAAGAGTTGATTGAACCAATAATGCAGTTTACTTTTGTCTTTATTTTTAATGTAGGATCAGATACAATTTTCTTAAACTTGCTGCAATCACTCAAGATAATATCAATTTTAGATAAATAATCAGTTGCTGGCTGCATTGCTATTGTTGTTTTGGAGAAGTTCATCGCCGTCATCTTTGTTTTCTTCCAAGCTACAATCGAACGTTTTCTTTTCACATTCCAACTCGGCTCTTTCATCGGTGTCAACTTTCGTATCGTCCAGCCGTTTTTTCTTCAAATCATCGCTATCGTCTCTCAAATCAGTGTCTTCTTTTTTTGTCAAGTTAGCTCTGACGCATTTCTGTATTGGAGTTTCGTCCGTTTTTGAATCCTCGGTTGCTTCATCCGAGTCAGATTCGTCACTAAAATCTGACCCTGAATATTCGGTGCCGTCGTCTGTTATGGAGGCTTCCGTTTCAGAACCGTCGCTGTATGGGTAAATACTATCGCTGTTATTGCCATTATTATAATCATCATCGTCACTTTCATCTTCATCGTTTTGCATTTCGTTTTCAACATTCTTTTTATCTTCTTTAGTTTTGTTGTCGACGTCCAAACCGACTGTATCATTGTCACCATCTTTGCCAGACTCGTATATATATATATATATATATATATATATATACATACATACATACATACATATGGCCATAAATATATTTATAGACATACAATAAATATGGCTATAAATCCATACTCCCAACACCTCCCTCTCTTTATAGAAAATGATATGATTTTCTATTGGGGTCCAGTACTATCCGTTTTGGAGGGTTGCAATAACGTTTAGGTCTTGCTTCCGGTTCTATTCCTGTTGGAATGTGTGTCAACTTCTCCGGATTGACTTCATTATCCATTAGACCCCTGAGCCGCATTAGTAACCGTTTCACGGCCGGCTTAGCACGTTTTGCAGCCTAATTTACGGCGAGCCGAGGTTTTTGCGGCCGGCGGCGGCTTAATTTTCGGCTTATATTTAATTTACCACTTGGAAATCAGAAGTTTCAAAACGCAAAATTGTGAAAATTTGAGATGCCTTAAAAAAAACTTTCAATCACTATTTTTCCTAAGGTGTTTCAATATCACCCATCATTAGTAGTGCTTTCAACTCATTAAAATTATAAATTACACCACTGCCCACTACTTTTTTCAAAAATGTATCCACCTAATGCCAACTGGCAAATACCAGAATTCTAAATCATATATACTCATGTCCATGAGTCAAAATATTAGTTTTTCGAAAAACTCAGCCACTGAACAAAGTTTCAAAGTCAAATCTTTTTTGTTTGTTATAGTTTATTTTCCAGTAGAGAGACACACACACATAAATATATATATATGCATCATTGTGGTAGGTTTAGGCTGACATTATATATTGCAAGTTATCATGTAAAAAACATATTTTATTCATCTTAGAAGGGCAAAGACTTGATCGCTTCCCATTGCAGATTAACCCTGCCACTGAAAATAAACATTCTACTGGGACCGACCCTGAAGACATGCCAAGAAACAAAGAAGCAAGCTGCTGCAGTATGGGATAGGTCTTAACATTATCTGCCCAATAGGAGAGTGGATTTGCTGAATACTTCGCTATTAAATCTTCATCACTTATAGTGCTTGCTAGATATCCATCAAGCTCAAGTTGTAATTTGTCTACATCTGATCTTTTTGTTGAAGTTGCCTTGTCGTTGAGTTCAGTCAGAAGTTGTCGGAATTGATTGAGTTTTTGTTTTTTATTCTGGCAAATAAAATAAAATAGATTAACAAATTAAGGAAATTTGAAAAAACATATGCAACAAATTCAATAATCAAAGCATCTATTTAGGAAAAAATAAACCATAAGAGAAACTGACCATGGGTTCTCCACTCCTTTCAGGAGATGCGACAGTTGCACTTTCATCAGTAGTCACAGTCGCAGATGCTAAAATACCTTTCTGTATTGCAATTGCATGTGCTTTCTGAACTAGTGCTTCTGCTTGCTCCGGGGTCAACACGTTTTTTGTCATGGGATCAAATATTTGACTCATTTTCATGTCATTCTCCTTAAGACGTTTCTCTACGTTTGCCGCTACAAGTTCCTTCAGATCAACTATAGCCTCATCATCACCAGGTTGAATCTTACAAATTCGCTTTATTTGTAATTTCATTAGTGGCACCATAGACAGCGTTGGCAAATTTGAGCTGACAAGTTCTGTGAACTTCTGGAACTCTTTTAAAAAATTACAAAGTGATTTCAGCAATTCAAGTTCACTGGTCATTAAGCACAACCTCACATGTCCAATCTTTTTTAAAGTGTTGTCGACAGCTTTCTGCAAATCTATCACTGACTCTATCATAACAAGGATTGAATTCCAGCGAGTTGGACAACTGCCTTTAAGTGACGTGTGGTGGTGTGATTTTGATGAACTGATTGAAATGTTGTGAACTGAGTTTTCTGAAACTTCTGTTCCAACATCGTTCTCGTCTACAACTGGCTGTGATAATGGAAATTGATCGTCAACATCAATCACAGCAAATTTGAGCTGACAAGTTCTGTGAACTTCTGGAACTCTTTTAAAAAATTACAAAGTGATTTCAGCAATTCAAGTTCACTGGTCATTAAGCACAACCTCACATGTCCAATCTTTTTTAAAGTGTTGTCGACAGCTTTCTGCAAATCTATCACTGACTCTATCATAACAAGGATTGAATTCCAGCGAGTTGGACAACTGCCTTTAAGTGACGTGTGGTGGTGTGATTTTGATGAACTGATTGAAATGTTGTGAACTGAGTTTTCTGAAACTTCTGTTCCAACATCGTTCTCGTCTACAACTGGCTGTGATAATGGAAATTGATCGTCAACATCAATCACAGCATGTGTCTCACTAATTTTGTTTTGTAATTTTGCAAGTTCTCGTAGATCATCTTCTACAGCTGCTTCATCTTCCAACATATCACTTTCAAAGTGTAGCACTGTCACAATGTTACGGCATTTCTGTACCGAACACTTCAACTCATCTACGCGAAAAAGACTATCAACTGTTATTAGAAGATGCAGAGCATGCGCTACGCAATGCTGCACGGACTGGACTTTCAGAAGCTGGGAAGATTTCATCATGTTGGAAGCTCCATCATGACACGATGCAATAATCAATTTCCTGCAGTCCCGAAAAAACTTTGATAAAACAAGTCTGCTGTGTTCTGCTAAATAATGCCCAGTGTGGCTGCCAGGCATTGTGAGTGTGAAGAAACGATATTCCCAGTTTTTGACACATGAGATCCTTATGCCAACGTACGAACGACCGTTGTAGCGATCAGTCCATCCATCAGCCATCACACAGATCGAGCGGACTGTAGCAAGTTCTTCTTTGATTTTTGTAAATACTGTAACATACAGATCATTCAGAGCTGTACCAGATAATGTGCTGGGGATTGGTAATGTTTTTGATTGTAAAAATTTTTTTATGAAATCAATCATTCCTGGTTTCTTTACATTTTCGAATGCAAGGAGATCACGAACGAACCATATGAGGACATCTCGATTGAATTCGTGTTGTGAGATTTCAGAGGAAGGCTCAAGTTCTGTTGTCTTTTTATATCTGCTAATATAGTTCAAAATCAATGGAACATTAGACTGACTGCTTTCGGCAACAATATCGTGCTTTTCCATTAGATGTTTGTTAATATTACCGGTGGATGTGCCAGTTGAGAAGCTTGCAATTTTACTTATATGAAAAGTGCCAAGTTTTTTTTGTTCATCTAAACAAACATTGCAATAATATCGCGTTCTATCAAAGGTTTCAGACGCTTCTTCATTCTCATACAGGAATCCCACATGACGCCAACAGCTTGCTTTAGAATTTCCATTACCATGTGAACTGTTTAAATACAATAAAATACTTAATTTCTTAGTTGACTTAGTATATCGCACACAAGGTAATCTTTCACTTTCACGGCCCGATGTGTCAAAGATTAACTCTGCTATAATTAGCTATAGACACGATGAAAAGTAACCACTAGTTTAAACATTATGATAATTAGGGTTAAGATTGTAACAAAATAAGACTATTTTATTGGAAGATTCGGCCCAGGCCGCTATAGTGAAAGATAATCGCACACAAAATAACAACTCACCTTTCTGGAATTTCTGATAATCGTGGTTTAATTATCAATTGCCTAATTTGTTGCTTGTCCATGCGAGACATTTGAGATACCTCAACATTTCTATTTGTATGTCTACGAGACATTGTACAACTATTTATAACAATCTAAAATAAGAAATAAATCGACGGACCTTGCTAAATCGAACGTTGCGAATATCGATAATCGATATGTCCACGTGAGTAATGCGCGAAAACCATAGACATCAATGGTGAGAACGCTTTCTATGGATGTAAAGTTTATGATTTTGATTACGGTTATGAAGAAATAATTAATTAAAAAAATTATAACTAAAATTTTTTTAAATCACGGCCAGCCGCGATTTTCTCGGCTGGCGAGGCTTATTTTTTTTGTGGCCGGCTTGCAGCTAAGCCCCGATTTTCGCGGCCGGCGGCGGCTTAGCACTTTCACGGCTCGGCTCGGCCGGCTAAATCGGCGGCTGAGGGGTCTATTATCCATATAGCTCGGAACATGGTCTCCTTGTCTATTCTCTCCATCCCTATTCTCCGTAACCCTAGGGGTTGCGTTTATGTCTGGTTTCAACATCTTTTCCTCTCCTGGGATATAATATGTGGTATGTGCAAAATCAGGCCGAAAACTATCTGATGATCGCATGAACGAGAATGAATATCAGTGGATCTAGGAAAAAAGTTACTGAAAGGTAGAGGTAATAAATAGTTAATATATTTATACATAAATAATCCCATTTGAAAAAAGTTCAACTGAAAAATATTCAACAAGTTATGTTCAGTAATATAATAATAATAATAATAATAATAATAATAATAATAATAATAATAATAATAATAATAATAATAATAATAATAATAATAATAATAATAATAATAATAATAATAATAATAATAATAATAATAATAATAATAATAATAATAATAATAATAATAATAATAATAATAATAATAATAATAATAATAATAATAATAATAATAATAATAATAATAATAATAATAATAATAATAATAATAATAATAATAATAATAATAATAATAATAATAATAATAATAATAATAATAATAATAATAATAATAATAATAATAATAATAATAATAATAATAATAATAATAATAATAATAATAATAATAATAATAATAATAATAATAATAATAATAATAATAATAATAATAATAATAATAATAATAATAATAATAATAATAATAATAATAATAATAATAATAATAATAACATGGATAATTTATATAGCGCAGTACAATGAAATAGTCATCACAAGAGCGCTGTACAATACGTCAAAAAACCTCGGATAAATTGTTATGTACATGATGAAGTTGGTGGCAAACGAAACATCACGCCGTTTATGCAAAGTACAAAGACGAAAAGGGTCGTTAGATGCGCAGACAATATTACAATAAAAAATATAAGAAAAACCAACGCGTAGTAAAGCATCAGAGAGGTTTGTATATTTATAAGACGACATATACGTGACAATATGCCAATATTTTTAAAGACTTTAGATTCAACATAGCGTATATGCTCTGTCACAGTCTTCCCTGCTGGAATGCCTGATACTAAATAACTAGCTCTGTCCTGGCGGGGTTCAAATCGCTATAGCCTCAGAAACAACGTTCGATAGGCTCCTGTCTAGACGTCAAGACTGAGAGTCTAGACAGGTCGACGGGTGCAGGATAAAACTTGTCAGGAGGTCCGGTAGAACGACCCCTGACATAACTCCCCCTCAAAACGAAAATGTTGAACAGTCTTTCAATATCTTAAATGTTAGCTTTCACAGTACTGGATGAAGAATGGGTGTTCGTTCGTCGATGTATTGTGTCTACCAGGGCTTCAAAGTCGGGGACATCGAAGAGGACGACGAGGAAGATGCGGAATGGGTGGAATCGGAGAAGCAGAACTTCGTAGATAATCTGGATAGAGAATGGGTGTTTGTTCGTCGATGTATCGTGTCTACCAGGGCTTCAAAGTCGACTTTAAACTGGAGATGTCCTTCCTGAAAATAACTTTTATTCCCACCAGTAAAGCCACCCATACAGCCAGCTCGACCCATCCAAGTTTAATCCCATACCGGTCTGAATTGCATTAACGAAGGAATCATCATCACGTCATATCAAAGAAGTTCAACTACTTCAACAATATCATTAATAGAATAGTACAACGATTTGCAATTAAGACAACAAAAAAGAAAACCTATGCCTCTAGAAATACAACTAGTACAATGTGCCTCTGGGCTTATGCTCGAAAACAAATTTTCAAAGTTTATAACAGTAAATAATAAACATAATAATAAACATAATAACGACAAGTAAAAAAAATGTCGTCCAGCTCTCCGTGTTGAGAGACTACTCCCCTATCCGGGAGAGGAAATCGGCGGCTCCGTGACTCAAGAAAGTGGGTTATGATCAGAATATATGGTCACCATGGATAGCATTATCCAAAACTTATATTTCTTACGGGTGTTATAATGACGCTCATAGGTATCTTGTTCGTTTCCATGTAGAGTTTTTCTGGCTCTCTCTCTGAAGCTGCCAGATTTTTCTGAAGTTGCAGAAGTTCAACTTCAATATGCTTGTATTTTTTGTTTCTATCTTTACTGACATTTGACATCTCTTGTTTGGTTACATTGATAAATTCGATCTCGTGCATGAATTTTTTGATCTGGACCTGGTAACGTTTAAACTGCTTCACAGCTTTATCTTTGACTTTCAGAGCATCAGCAAGTTGTTCCTCCATAGTTCTGAAGTTACCTTTAACTTTCTTCCGGGCATTCGTTGCAAGCTGCTTCTATCTCCTTTTTTTTCAAGTTCAGCTTCCACGTCTCTTATCTTTTTAAGAAAACCCTTTCTACCTTCTTCATCCATTTCTTCTCTTGACTGAGCCTCTTTCATCAACTAATCATTCAAAGTTTCTATATTCACTTCCAGTCTCAACTTGGCATTTTTGGTTCCTTGAACTTCTTCTTCGAGCTGTTCGATCATCTGCTTATGGACTTCCACCTAAATTTCAAGAGCTCTCTTGTCTTTTTCGTAAACATTCTTTCCAACGTCATTTTTAGAAGAAACCAGGTCATCAAGTTCTCTCTGCAGTAGACTTCTCGCTCTGATTGATTCGGTCACATCTTTGTTCAACCCATCAACTTGTCAAGTCAGGTTGAGAATTTTTGTTTTTTCTCTCTCTGAGATCCCTCTCCAAGTTATCTCTTTCAATTTTCAACCTCTAAGAGATGGCATTTTTTTCTGCCAGGCTTTGATCGAATTTTCTTTGCTTTTTGTCAATTACTGAGAACTTTGACTTTTCGTTTTCCAGAAGAACTGTGATGTCATCAAACTCAGATTGCAATTTCTTCTGAATATGATCTGATGTGGATAAAACCGGAAGATCTATGTGAACAACCTTGCTCTCAACTTGCACCTCGGGGACTATTTCTTCTCTAACTCCCGCTACACAAACTGGTGTAAGTGAATCAAGAACTGGCTGATCGGTCATCACTTCGACTTCTTGTGTCTTTAGGTCGGAGTTCACCTTATACAGTAAGCTTTCAAGGAAAGTTTTTGTTTCTATATCAGACGTCTTCATTCCACGATGGTTTCATTCTCACACAATCCTCCTCATTAAGAGCTGAAAGGTCTTTGGCATGCTTGTTGTAGTACTCCTACTGTCTCCTCTACTTTGGCCCTTTTCCGGCGTTTGATCTGTTCTTGGTCAACAGACTGTGGCTGTAAAAATCGTTTGGTCGAATGGGAAGAATGGATCTCGTTTTTTTGCTCATCAGTAACTGAACATAACGGCTGCCCTGTAGTGGAGTGTTACGAACATCGAGCAGTGCCAGATATGGATCACGATCTGCTTCCTTGACCTTTTTTAGCGTGATATTCGCGGATTTTACAGCTGATTCTGTATTGCCGTTCGCTTGTGCGTGGCCAGGTGATGATGTCTTTGGCAAACTTCGCGAATTCTGTTGCACTGTACTGTAGTCTATTATCACTCACAGCTGTCTCCGGGACGCCATAACGAGCGAAGTGTGTATTCAGCTTGCGAATGACGGTCGCAGACGACGTATCCTCAAGTCTATCAACTTCCCAGAAATTTGAATAGTAATCCACGGTCACAAGAAAATCATATCCGTCGCATGTAAACAAATCAGTTCCGATTTTCGCCCACAGATGATTGTTTAATTCATGAGGCACATGCTTGGTGATATCAGCGTTCATTCCAGGCCAATATAGACACTCGCGTGCGCGACGCGGTCATGCTTCAATGACCATGTGTGAAGAATGTGTTCTTTCGACCATTTATCGCCTCAATGATGCCCGCACAATGACTCACTCATCAAGGCACAGCAGACCGTTTTGTACTGATATTTCATCACTTACTGAATGATATGGCATCACTCGTTGTTCTAACTTTGTTTTATCTGCAGGTCATTTTCGCATCACTGTCTCCTTCAATGCCTGCAGTGACTTGTAAGTCTCTGTTGCCAGACGCAATGCGATGAGTCTTGCCTCAGATAAATCCGGTCATCATAACTTGTTCCAGATTTAAATGTTTTTTTTAGTTTTCTGGTGGGGCACTCTTTCAAATAGTTGACATTTATGAGAAAATAAATGTACTATAAATTTTAGTTGAATAAAATATGTTTTAGAGGCCGCTACCAAAGAATTTGCAACTTAAGCCAGTAGCAAATGATTTTTCATTTTAAAATGTTTTGGAATGGTCTTCTAATTGATTGGATGATTTTGAAAAAATTGCCTACGAAAAAAACCTTAAATGGGCGTTATTGGAAAAAATAGCCTACGAAAAAACCACATTTATTGTGTGATAGTGAAAAAACCGAATACGAAAAACACAATATTTATTGGATGTGATCTGGAAAAACAGCCTACGAAAAAAACAACATTTATCGGGTGATAGTGAAAAAACCGCCTACGAAAAACACAATATTAAATTAATAGTATCGAAAAAAATAGCCTACGAAAAAACAACATATTTTGGGTGATAGTGAAAAAAAATCCTAAGAAAAACCCCAACCTTGCGAAACGTGCGTAAAGTTATTACTATAGAAGCGCATTGGTGTTGTTTTTGAGCTTAAAGTGCTATTTGAGTGCGACTACCTTTACTATTAATATGTAAAAACTCACACGCGCGCGAAGCGTGCGTCAAGTGCTGGTATTATACTAATCGCGAGCCGTAGAAGTTTTGAATTATCACCTTTGCGTAACAAATAACACAATAACGTCATTTTATTAGTGATTGTGTAAACTAGACCACTAATCCGTTTGATTATCAGGCCGGACCGAGCCGCGAACGAACTAAAATAATTAAGTTTCTTTCGGTCGAAGAAATCGCGTATAGCCATGACTCTAAACTTTTTACTTCAGTTATATAACCTTATATTTATTCATTCACTAGCGGGGGCACGCGGCGTTGCCCTGGGTTTTTAGAGGTTTACCTAATGCGTTTCTTTTTCGCTCCCGTTTCCTTCCCGCTTGCGCTACCGTTCCCGGTCGTTATCCGTTCCCTGTCGCTTTCCCGCTCATTTTTTCGCTCTCATTTCCCTTCCCCTAGATCCGATTCTACATACATACATACATATATACATACATACATACATGCATACATACATAGATACATACACACATACATACATAGATACATGCACACTCCCGCTCCCGGTCGTTATCCGTTCCCTGTCGGTTTCCCGCTCATTTTTTCGCTCTCACACACACACACAGACACACATACATGCACATACACATACATACATACACACATACATACGCACATACATACATACATGCATGCATACATACATACATACATACATAGATACATACATACATACATACATACATACATACATACATACATACATACATACATACATACATACATACATACATACATACATACATACATACATACATACATACATACATACATACATACATACATACACATACATACATTGAATGAGCATTTAGTGCTGAAATATTATAAAAAACACATACATACATACATACATACAAACATACATACATACATACATAAACAGACACACAGACACACATACATGCACATACACATACATACATACACACATACATACGCACATACATATATATATATATATATATATATATATATATATATATATATATATATATATATATATAAATATATATATATATATATATATATATATATATATATATATATATATATATATAGTTCCCGCTCGCTTACCCGCTCCGCTCCGCTCATTTTGTGACGGATTTCAATTTTTTTTTCTATATCTGATTCCCCTTGACTCTCAAGGTTGTGTGAAAATTTCATTACGATCTGAGCAATGCATAAATAACATACCTATATATATATATACATACATACATATATACATATATACAAACATCTATATATATAAAAGAACATGTCCTGACTGACTGACTGACTGACTGATAATCAACGCCGAGCTCAAACGCCTCATCCTAGGAACGTGAAATTTGGAACTTATATTACTTTTATAGCGTAAACATCCGCTAAGAAAGGATTTTTGAAAATTTTGCTCCCGAGGGTAAAAAACTGGAAAACAAACTTTTTTCTAAAACAATGTATATCTCGAAAACCAAAAATGAGGAGATTTTGAAATTTGGTATATAGATTCTTTTTGAAAAATAAAAAGATACGTGTTTCACCATTTTTTGAAAATTCGGTTTCCCGGACCTCAAATGTGGGTTGGAAAATTGGGTTATTTGGTTTTTAAAGTAGCTTATACTCAAAAACTGTTAATGCTGCAGGAGTAAAAATTAGTATTTAGTTTCTACTTCAAAAATAATGAAATACGTGTTTTACCATTTTTTGAAAATTTGGTTTCCCGGACTTCAAATGTGGGGTGGAAAATAGGGCTAATTGTCTTTTATAGTAACTGCTACTCAAAAAAAGTATATACCACAGATGTAAAAATTATTATTTAGTTTCTTTTCTAAAAATAAAGATATACGTGTTTCACCATTTTTTACAAATTTGGTTTCCCGGACCTCAAATGTGGGTTGGAAAATTGGGTTATATGGTTTTTAAAGTAGCTTCTACTCAAAAACTGTTAATGCTACAAAAGTAAAAATTAGTATTTAGTTTCTACTCTAAAAATAATGATATACGGGTTTCACAATTTTTTTAAAATTTGGTTTCCAGGACTTCAAATGTGTGGCGGAAAATAGGGTTATTTGGTTTTTAAATTAACTGCTACTCAACAACTGTAATTGCCACAGATGTAAAAATTAATACTTAGTATCTACTCAAAAAAAAAAGATATACGTGTTTCATCATTTTTTGGGTTATTTGGTTTTTAAATTATTTGATTTCAAAATAACTGCTACTCACAAACTGTAAGTGCTACAAATGTAAAAATTAGTATTTTTAAGTTTTGTGCCGGTTAAAAGTAGCTAAGTCCAGTTAATCATCGGCCGGGCCAAACCGTTATTTTAGAGTCTTCAAACGGGCCATGCCAAACCTTAAATCAAAGTGGGACGGGCCGAGGTTTTTCACCAAGTATATAGATATTTTAGTGATTTTAGGGTCTTCAGTTTGGCCGGGCCAAACCTGAGGTCAAGGTGGGACGGTCCGAAGTTTTTCATCAATTATATAGAACTTCTAGGCCTGTAAAAATGGGCCGGGCCTAATTCAGACGGGCTGTGCCGGGCCAGGAGTTTGGGTTTTTAAAACGGGCTGGGCTAATTTGTCGACGGGCCGAGCCGAGACCTAAAAAAATGATCTCTACTATGGGTGCACGGTTCAAACTCTCTAATTTCATGCGAGCGAAGCCGCTACGGGCACTGTTAGTTTATATATATATATATATATATATATATATATATATATATATATATATATATATATATATATATATATATATATATATATATATATATATATATATATATATATATATATATATATATAGATATACTCAAAGTTTTTCGATATAACAAAGACCCTATGTTATAAAGATAATCTTGCATAATCCTAAACTTTAACTGGCAAAGTCTATAAATGATCTATGCGTCACAGTCATTTTATTGGCAAATGTGTAAGCTAGAACACTAATCCGCCTGATTACCCGACCGGACCGGAAGCGGAAAAGCGACCGGGAGCGGGAAAGCGACCGGGAGCGGGAAAGCGACCGGGAGCGGGAAAGCGACCGGGAGCGGGAAAGCGACCGGGAGCGGGAAAGCGACCGGGAGCGGGAAAGCGACCGGGAGCGGGAAAGCGACCGGGAGCGGGAAAGCGACCGGGAGCGGGAAAGCGACCGGGAGCGGGAAAGCGACCGGGAGCGTAAGAGTAAGCGGGAAGGGAAACAGGAGCGAGAAAAAAACGATAGAAAAACCCCGGGCAAGGCCGGGTACCCCACTAGTCACGGATAAATTTCCGCTCAGCGCTTTGATTTTTTAAAATTTAAGATGCATATTAAATAATTAAACAATTATTTTGAACACTTTAACAATTTGTTATTTTAATATTGTAATATTTTAATATTGTATTTTGTATTTTATTTCTGTTTACTTTTCATTCCTTGGTCGATTTCTATAAAAACCCGGTTTAAAAAACTGTTTAATATAATAAGCTCAGAACATTATTAGAACATACTACGAAAACGTTTTTTTACAGAAAAACTTACTAAAAACCGACTTAAAGCAAAAATATCCAAAGGCAATGTTGATATGCGGAATAATACAATTCAAGGTCGCTTTCCCGCTCGCTGATACTGTCTTAACTTAAAAAACTCATAAACGATCGACTTAAGCAGTAGATAAGAATGATTGTCAATGCCATCCTGTGTATCTCTTATATGATCCCCCAGGTTAAAAATATCTTTGGATCCAATTGATGTTAATGTTTGGCGAATAAGTTCTTTTATTTTAATTTCATCTTTGGCATTTGTGGCTGATACATGTTGTCTTAATATTCTGCTGTCTGACATACCTAAAAAAAAAGTTTTTTTTTTTTAAATACCATATTTATAAATAATAAATCTTAATTTTATCTTACTTTTATAACTCTAGAAGAAGGAAAGACATGACCACCTTTATTTTTCACCATTAGCAGCTGCAGTCCTATTTCATGTCCTTGGTTCTTGTGCTCATCAACTAAACTGTATGTATAAAATTGAAAATATTATTTAGTACTAAAAAACAGGAAACCAAAATTTATGACTGTAAGAACTTATAATTTGAACCTGCAAACATTACATTCCAATTTTTTAAATAGTTTGGATACAATCCAACCAGCTATGTAGCTAATTACATTTTCTATCAAGACTTGAGCAAGCTCTGAGTCGATTCCATAATCACCTGGTTCTTTAAACACTTCTTCTTCATAAATGTTGTCTGTTTAATAAATAAGCAAATAATTAAGATTGGTACCAGCAAAAGAAATAACAATGAAAAATTTATTAAAAATTTCTTTTCTTTTTTTTGAAGATAATCAAGATAAGAAATTTCATCTTACGGCATCACATTCCCTGTTTTCCCTGCCTGAATATCGCATCTAGATAAAATTCTTCTGAAAATGGATTGAAATTGGTATGCGGTTGGGTTGTTGTTCGATCCCCTAGAAAATGTTAATTTTAATCAATATTTGCCCACTTATAACAAATTGTTTTTATAAAACCTGCTCGTCTGACTGCCGCAAAGAATAGTTCAAGATGATCTTGGCTGAACTTATAAGTTAAAACATAGCTTTGACACTTGAGTAAGTTTCTGGCTATTTGAAGGATTGATTCAATGTCAATAACAAATCCTTTTAGACCCATCTGCCTAAAATGATGTTAATTATATAGTTTGCTTTTAGTTTTGCAGCAAAACATCAAAAACATACTTTTTGTCTTGAATAATAAGGATTCCACAAAGAGATTTTAGCTGAAGTAAGTAGTTTCTTAAAATCGGAAGACGTTGCTCAAACAATGCAAAATTTTGCAGTGTTAATGGTCCCTTGAAAGATGGTGCATTGGGATTTTTGCTATTGAAAATATCAAATAAACAGTCTATTGCTTCTATAAATTCTACAGTCGGTGCCACGTCTTCAAAACTTATCATTTTACATTGATTCATCATTTTTAAAGCTGCGGCAATAGATGAGCTTAATGTTTGAGCTGCCAGTTTCACTTTCATCTTCTGATTTTTTAAAATTGATATGTTGCTTGGTAAGTTTGTTAGCTGCTCTGAGTCCAGCTTCTTGTTGAATACCATCAAGTTGTGATATGTGAGACCACTTTATTGCATCAGAAGAAGAGAAAATAGTGTGGTATGCAGAAAATAAATTTCTTACTAGTTTCAGCATGTGACATGCATCAAAAATTATATATATTTTCCTGTTGCTTGATGAGCAAAACCATGTTTTTAAAGATCTTGTAAAATCTAACTCACACCCAAGCAGTTTCACCATTGTAATATTTGCAGGTAAGCCATCCATGACTAAAGAAATCACCTGGGGATTATTTTCAATTAATTTATTATTTTTTGCAATGAAAAACATATAAGTTACTTACCAAAATTCCTATGCTTTCTAATTTATCAATTGCATACAAAACCAAATCTTTTTGAATTATGGCTGGCAGTCCATTGGTGTAATAATAAGCAATAGGCATTTTCCAATGGCTCGTTGTACCAACGAGCAAACACACCAAAACTTTTTTTGCTTCATCATTGGTGCTTGATCCACAACCTACAACATTAGATATTACTAACCAAATATAACTTTAAAATGTTAAAGTCTAAAGGACTCACCCAAATCAACGAATCCTGACATGGTACCACTCTGGCTATAAAAAAAAAATATGTTTATGAATAGCCATAGAATCAATCATAAGATTGCAGTTACTGTACTCTTCTGGTTTCTGGATTTTATGACTGGCCAAAGTATTTAGGACCTGAGAATTAAAGCCAGGTCTGGCATCTGTGCTTTCTAACCTTCTAAATAACCAAGTATAAATATAATAAGAGTATAAAATTAGGAAAAAACATTATTTTAATGCTATCCCAGCCATTCAAATTAAACAAAACTACAAGTGCATATATAATAAAGTTTTGCCTTCTTAAAGTCCTTGGATTAGGCAAACTGATGCCTGATGATCTGAGGTAGTTATAAGCCTTTGGTACATATAAATGTAAAGTTATTGCAAATTTTTTCTGTTTCTCAGTATACTCTTTAGAACCATTAGACAACAAGTGAACAGGAAAACCTTAGAATTTTATGTAAATAAAATATAACTATATAAATATGTATATCTGAATTTGTTCAATAAAGATAATTTATATTTATACTTGACGGTTTTAGCTGGCAGTTTAGTCTTCTGTTGATGTCACATAATTGCTTCATCTCAGATTTCAATTTCAAATTGTGCTTTTGATATGATATATTTCTTTTAAAATATCTTTCATTGTAGCGATTTTTCTTGTAAAGACCTCGACAACGCGCAACAAGGGTATTCAATTTGCTTTCAATTTTATCAAGAGACAGAAAATAGCTATTGTCCTAAAAAAGTTATTGTTATAGCATTACAATTTATGTCATTTAAAATGTTGAAAATATTTTCTAAATAAAATACATAAGCTTAACCTTATAAACAACAACTTCACTACCAACAAGTTCACTTTCTCTGTCAGATATCACTTCAATTTTTGCAAAATCATTGCTGAAATCAACTACCTATGAATAAGAATAATTAGTAAATGTAAAATAGTAAAGAATATAAAGAAAAATTTTAAAAAGAGTTCAGAACTTCAGCTATCAGTTTCTCTGCATAATTCTCTTCCACCTATTAAAATACCAAAACAATTTTCTTTGATATCCAAACCAATCAATATAAAAAAAAATTATTATGTTCATAATACAAACCTTCTTGAAGTTGAACACAGATGGAACAGATTGCTTCACAAGTCAAACTTTCGTCTTGAAAGGTATGAACATCGATTCTGTGAAGTGTCTGTAGTCGCTGACTACGTTATTTCGATATACTTTGTAGTACCAACTAAACACAGTTTGAAGGCGGTTTGAAATAACTTTATTTAATTGACCGACGACAATAGACAAAAATAAACCATTCCTCTCGGGGCCAACAATGGCAAGAAATGAAAATAAAGCAAAGTTTAAATTCTTGATTAAAGTAGCAATATGGCGAACCACGAGAACAACGAAGAAGAAAGAGAGAGAACATTCGAGAACAAAGGTTGTTAAGCTAGCCACTAGCTAGCGCGCGCCAAACAAGTGAAGGAGCGCGAGCCTAGCAAACTAAGGAGCGTTCACCTGTGATTACCTGCATAACATGCGTTTGGCCCATGTGTGCGTGGACGTGCATAAAATACCGGTACACTACAATAGTCCCCCCAGATGGCGGAGCCATAAAAAAAGAGAAAAGTACAAACAAAAATCATACGCAGAAATGATCAAGGAAATAACGAACGAAAACAATGCAAGAGAGAAACTAGAGAGAATCATACTGCAAATATAACACGACGCTGCGCTCGTATATTTGACTGTTGCTGCTCAATATCGCTTTTCTGTACAATGCTGTCCGAGGGTTGATTCGCTGATCTTGGACGAATTGTATATTTTCGAATATGAGCCAATTTAATGCGATCACGTGAAACAATCGAAACTACATCATCGGGCATCTTAAGTTTTACAATTTTATCATTCAAATCTAAAACCTCAAATAGACCTTGATAAGGTGACTCAAGAGGGCGACGTACGCGATCAGTTCGAATGAATACAAAATCACCTTGATTTTAAACTAGATTGTTTAACAAACGAGCAGATGTAAGATGGATATCTTTTGATAACGATGAAAAATCTATATCAGACATACACTGTGCCAATCGCAAAACTAATTTAGGCATCCTCAGCGCAGAGCGCGTCGAGGAAATAGAAAAAAATGTGCGTGGCATAAGAGGCGAAGCGCCAGTGACAGCTGTAAACGGACAAATACCATGTTCATTTAGTAAACACCGAAGAGCCAGCAGAACAGAGGGCAACGCAATCAGCCAATCGTCTTTCTGAGCCTTTAAAGCATTCTTTAATGTACGGTGAAATCGTTCGATCATCCCGTTTGATTGCGGATTACCATCCAGCCTACCGGCTGTAGTTCGTAAACGGTGAAAGCCGATCAGCGAGGAAAGATGGCTCATGAGTTCGGATTCGAATTGACGTCACCGGTCCGTTACAATGTGAAGCGGGACACCAAAACGAGAAACCCACGCCGTCAGGAAAACAACAGTAACAGTTTCAGCCGTAATGTTAGAAGCTGGCACTACCTCAAACCATCGAGTTGCTCGGTCGATCATGGTGATGAGGTATCGCTTCTCAGATGGATAAGGTGAATTGGTATCTTTTGAAGGCTTCAGAGGTCCAACAATATCTATGTGAATTGTTTGGAACCTATCGGAAGCTGGAAACTGCATATGCTGCACCTGGGTTTTGTTGTGTTTGAAGACCTTCGATTTCTGGCAGTTGACACAGTCTCGAACCCACTCCTTGATGTTTCTTTTCATGTCTGGTCAAAAGTAGCGTTCGACTATCAGTTGTTTAGTACCTTTAACTCCAGGGTGCGACAAACTGTGCAGCTGATTGAATATTGCCATACGATGCTCACGTGGTACAAAAGGTCGAGGATATGGTAGGGTGGTGTCACACCACAACAATTGCTTGTCTTCGATCGGAAAAGATTTCAACTTTTCTTTATATTCTTCAGTTTCAGCATCATCCTTCTGTGCGACACTAAGTGTGGACAAGGCTGGAAGTATCAAGTCTAGCGAACATGTAATAGTTTCATCTGTATCGGCACGAGAGAGGGCATCTGCCACGATGTTTTCCGAACCACGTATGTACTCAATTGAGCAGACGTATTCCGAGATATATGACAGGTGACGTTGTTGGCGATCAGATATCGGTGGGGTTTGACTGTAGAATGCATTCACTAAGGGTTTGTGGTCTGTAAAAACTGAAACAGTACGACCCTCAATAATTGGTTTGAAGTGAACTACTGCAAGGTAGACGGCTAAAAGTTCGCGGTCAAACGCAGAGTAGGAACGTTGAGATGTAGAGAGACGTTTCGAGAAAAATGCCACTGGTCGAAGTTCGTTCCCGACAGACTGGTGCAAGGCTGCTCCAACGGCATAGTTTGACGCATCGGTGACGAGGTGAAATGGGTCAGACTTCGGATCAGTGAAGTTCAACTGGATCGCCTGGGTAAGATTCTCTTTCAATTTCTCGAACGCTCTGCGTGCATCATCCGTCCATAATAATTTCAAATTTTTACCTTTGCACGATGCAAGAAGTTGATACAGGGGTTCAGCTATGTCAGCAAACAAAGGTATAAAGCGTCGGTAAAACCCAATCATGCCAAGAAAACGACGCAAGGAAGCATAAATCAATCGGAATTTCGTAATGTTTAATCGTTTCAACTTTATTCGCCAGGGGCACAATACCTTTTGGGCTAACTGAATAACCAAGAGAATCAACCTTATCTACCGCAAAAACGCACTTTTCCAACGCAACATGCAGCCTGTTATAAACGATTCATAACAATTTCCAAGTGAATTTTGTGCTTATATAAATTCTGCGAAGCAATTAGGATATCGTCGATGTATACAAAAACAAATGATAAATCGCGAAAAATGGAATCCATGAAACGCTGAAAAGTTTGCGGTGCGTTGCAGAGCTCGAATGTCATACGCGTGAATTCGAATAAACCAAACGGCGTAATTACTGCAGTTTTTTTTAGCATCCTCAGGAGCCATAGGTATTTGGAAATACGCTTTAACAACGTCGAGCTTGCTGTAAATGCTTGTGACGGGATTCTGCACGTGTATTGATGCCTGACGACGAAACAACTGACTCGAGACTAACAAGATTTAAAATTGTATTCAGATAACACAAACGACAATTAATACACTAGTCAGACAGAGCTTCACCTCTCAAAATCGCAAGAAGCAAGAGAACTCAAATTCCATTTTTTTTTTTATGATAGTTTAATGTCCTTTTATACATAGTATTTTTAGACATGGGGAATGGGAGGGAAGGGTAGGGGTGGGGAGGAAAAAAAAGGAAAAAAGAAAGGAAATAAGAAGAGCCAGAAAATTGCTAAATAATAACACTTTAGGAAGAGAAAAAATTCAGTAGAATATGAATCTAGAATATTCTTTTTCTTCCTTTTTATATGTCCCATCTATATATCTATGGTTATAACGCATTAACTTAGGCAGCAATTTTTAAATGTTCTAAAGTGCTACAATTTCTGGTTTTTTTAAATTATTTATGTTGTAATTAGTCATTAGTTTTGTTTTAAATATCATTTACGTTAAAAACCGGCCATTTTTCACCGAAATCGGCTGATGACGCTATACTAGAACTTTATCTGGCCATATTTAGTCAAAATGTTCAGATTTGAATCGATGGAAGCTAAAACGTTTTTAGGTTTGCATGCTTAGGGTTAGGGTTAGGTTTTTATCGCTCAGAGGTTTCTATTCGGAAAGATAAGTCAATATACTTTTTATCTTATTTTGAGTAGTGGAAGTTTTATTTTGCATTTATCTTACAAATATGGTTCTCAAAAGCAAGGAAATGATTAAGTGCATTAACTGTAGTATGTATGTACGCGGTGAAAGCTTCATAGATTCTGTATGCAACAATTGTTTGAGAATTGACAAATTGGAGAAATTGCTATTAAAGACATCTGCAGAAAAGGAAGAAGAAGGGAAAAAACTCGTTGAAAAACAGCTGGAGGTATGTGAAAAGAAAGCATATCAAAAGATTGAAGAAAAGTTTGCTGAGTTGCTTGTTTCCAAATCATCAGCAGCCAATAATAATGGTGCCAGGGAAACTAACGTTTCAATCCAAGAAAAGGAGTAGATAAAAAAAAAATAAAGGTAATAAAAGAAAAAGTAAATAAAGTGGAAAATAAGATAAAAAATACAGACCAGCATGAACTTAGAAGGAACAACATTATAATTTATGGGATGGCAGAGTGCTACAGATAAAGATCAGAAGAGAACCGATGATAGAAAATCTGTGTTGTCACTATTTAAAGTACTTGAAGTATCTTGTGAAAGGTCAGATATAAAAAAAGTGATCAGACTTGGCAGGAATCTGAAAAAGACAGACCTCTACTTGTTGAACTGAAGGAAGCAACAAAGAAAAATTTGATGTTAGAGTCACTTTTAAACTCTAGCATGCAGAGGAAAAGTTTAGAAGGGTCTGTGACCCACGATATGACTAGAATAGAGAGAGAACAATGCAAGAAAGTGATACAGATCCAAGAGACAAAAGCGATGTTTGAAACTCATATATGTTTGATAAAGCAAACTTTGCAGCAATAAACAACTTTCTGAAACTTGTGAAATGGGACGACATCTTCCAATATTGTTTCGACGTAGAAAACTGCTGGAATGCCTTTCAGCAGTTTATGAGTTACGTAACACAAACCTTCGTTCCAGTTCGCACCGTATTGAGCTCACGAGGATGACCAAGAAAAATCTCCAATAGAATAAAACGTCTATATAAATCTAAATTATTCTTCTGGAAAATCTGGAAGCATACTAAAGAGAATAAAGATAAAATCAAATACATGGAGTTTTCAAAATTATGTACTAAAGCAGTAAAAAGAGAACAATATGACATTGAGAAGGGTCTTGTTTTATCTGGTAACGTTGGTGCTTTCTACAAATATATTCACAACAAACTCTCCCTGAATTCTAAAAGTACTGGGATCGAAACAAGTGATGGCACGATTGTTACAGATCCGGCTAAAATGTCAAATGTGTCAAACTATTTTGCAACCGTTTTTACAAACGACAATGGAAGTAATCCACCTCTGGTGCAGCGGTGTCCCAATCTCCTGGAAGAAGTTACGTTCACTCCTGATGTTGTTTTTTCAACCCTGAGAAGTCTTCGAATGACAAAATCTTGTGGCCCAGATTAGAGGTGTGCACGGTAGTGGGGACGGCGGGAATACCGCGGATTTTGCGGTAATTCCGCGGAAATGGGGACGAACGAGGTGGGGATACCGCGGTATTGGGGACGACTTTGCGGGGTTACCGCGGGGATGGAAAAAAACGTTGCGGGACTACCGCGGGGATGGGGACGAGTTTTTGCGGTATCACCACAAAATTAAAATTATTTTATTTTATAAAAAATAATTATTTTTTACTTTACCGAAAATGTATCAAGTAATAATTATCATTGCTAACGTGTTTTAATCTTGGCAGCGCGCCGTTGTTTATTGCTGATAATGAACTACCGAAAGTTTTCGAGTCGTAGGTTGCATTATTTGTTTAATTTTCGAAATCGTAGTTTGAATTTCAAGTTAAATATGGAAAAGGCTGACATTCAAAAATTAGTTAACTCCAACAGTGATCGTGTCAGTACATACGAATGTGACAAAGGAAAGAGTGTTGTTTGGAAGTCATTCAAGCTAGTCCTGCTAGTCAGAGTAGTAACGATAACGCATTCGTTAAATGTGAAAAATGCAACTCAATTCTGAAGTGGAAATCTTGCGATGGTACCAGTGGGTTAAGCACTCACATCGATTTTTGTATGTCACAATCACCAGGGCCACAGAAAAGTCTGGTGTCATGACATATACAGATCTACAAAAGCTGGTAGTCGCTGGTAGATGACTTTTCAGAACAACCCGTCAAAAAAAAAACTTGAGGACAACTTTTATGCCAGCTTGTACACCACAACGTCAACAAGTTCATTTTCGAATGATGTAAGTTTTATTATTAAATTATCTTTATATTAAAAGCAAGAAAGTTTTTTTAGACTGGTTCATTGTTATTAATTACTTTTACTAGTTTCAAAATATTAATTTTTTTTATAAGGTTGCTGAATATTTGGCATTAAAGGAAGAAGGTGTAAAAGGTGATTTGCTCAGTTTTTGGGAAAAAAACTCAAAGAAATGGCCAAAACTATCCCAAGTCACAGAAAATATTTTGAGTGTGCCAGCAGCAAGCACATCCTCTGAAAGAGTATTTTCAATGGGTGGACTAACAATAAATGATAGACAAACTCAGCTAAGTGAAAAAAACGTCGATAGACTTTTATTTATTCATGGTCTCAAATAAATTGTATTGATTCCCATTACAGTGTAATTAAAATTATATATATATATATATATATATATATATATATATATATATATATATATATATATATATATATATATATATATATATATATATATATATATATATATATATATATATATATATATATATATATATATATATATATATATATATATATATATATATATATATATATATATATATATATATATATATAAACACTTAAGTTAAAAATAATGACTAGTACAGGATTGAATAAAAATTGGGAATAAACGGTGCGGGGACGGATGGGGATGGGGATGAAAGATTTATGGACTGCGGGGATGGTTGGGGATGGGGATGAAACACTGCGGGGACGGTTGGGGATGGGGACGATAATGGCGGGGATGGATGGGGATGGGGATGACACTCACGGGGACGGTTGGGGATGGGGACGAAAAGTCATCCCCGCGCACACCTCTAGCCCAGATGGTATACCGAATATATTGCTTAAATGCTGCGCCCAAAACTTGACTATTCCACTCTGTCATATTTTTGAAATGTCTCTCAAAACATGAGGATTGCCTGAAATATGGAGAACTGCATACATCACACCAATTCACAAAAAAGGACCAACAAGTGTTGTCTCAAACTACAGACCAATCTCTCTCACGTGTAAATGCTGCCGCGTTATGGAAAAGATTATTAGCAAAAGCATCTTAGCCCACCTCTCTACTCATGGTCTTATTTCTCCACATCAGCACGGTTTCCTGAGACAGAGATCAACTTGTACGAACCTTCTGGAGTGTGTACATGACTGGATTATGGGGTTACTGGATGGTGGTCGAGTGGACATTGTTTATTTTGATTTTCAAAAGGCTTTCGACTCGGTCTCCCACCCAAAGTTGAAGACTAAACTCATTAGCTACGGAATATCAGGTGATTTGTTGGCATGGATCTTGGATTTTTTGAGTGCTCGAAAACAGCTTGTTCGAATTGGTGATTGCTTATCTGCTCCGAGAGATGTTACCAGTGGTATCCCTCAAGGAAGTGTCCTAGGCCCCATACTCTTTCTAATTTTTATTAACGATATTATGGATGGTGATGCTTTCGGATCGGTCTCTGTCAAGATGTTTGCAGACGACATAAAAATGTACTTAGCAACTCAGCCACATCTTCTTCGGCTCCAGAAATACAGAGAGCAATTGATGAACTAGTTCTCTGGAGTGAAACATGGCAACTGAATCTGGCACTATCAAAGTGTTTTGTATGTCCCATTCACAGGCGAAGAAACGACAAAGGCTTCGAAATACCTAGATATCGAATTGGGACATACGAGCTTAAACCGACCGAGCAAGCAAGGGATCTGGGGGTACTAATTGATAAAAACCTTGACTTCAAAAAACACATTGAGAACACTATCCACTCTGCGTCGGTGAAACTTAGATTAATAAAACTATGCCTCTTGTCTAAAGATCCGTATCTGATGAAAAAAGCATTCACTACATACGTGCGACCATTGCTCGAATACTGCTCTCCAGTTTGGAGCCCTCGGCACAAGTACCTAATCGACGGCCTGGAGAAAGTTCAGAAAAGATTCACCCGAATGGTTCCAAATATCAGCCATCTACCATAGGCAACCCGTCTCAGCTTTTTGGGACTGAAAACTCTAGAAGAGTGCAGACTTATCGCAGACCTTTGTTTCTGCAACAGATCTTTAAATGGAATGGTGGATTCTAGCCTGGTTGGACAATTTAAACGAGCAAATTATGAAAAAACAAGGGGCCATAGCTACAAACTGATGCCAGGTCAATATAGAACTGACGATGCCAGGTTTTTCATAACTGGCCGTGTGGTCTCAGCATGGAATTCTTTGCCTCAGGATGTTGTTGGATCATCAAACTACAGTCGGTTCAGAAGCTTGATAAATCAGATGGATTTATCTAAGTTTTCAAGACTTTGAATTTTGCATGAAGCATTAGCAGATCTGGATGTCACATGAACAGATTTTTGGAAGTATTAAGAGGAATTTTGAAGATTGCGGTGGAAGTTTCAAACTTCACGGCATTATCTATATGCGTTAAGAACAACAATTTGTCAGGTTTAACCGATCCATAAATGCAAAATTTAAATAGTTACAAGATTTGATATCTTATTCAATATGTTATATGCGAGCATACCTTGTTATTGTATATTTTTAACATCTTAACAATTTACGATTTGCAACTGAGTATATGCGTGTGAAGTTAGCCTCGAGGCTGGCAATGCTAATTTTTAAAAAATAAAAATTGTTTGCCCTGGGGCTATGCTATACATTGTTGGATGGGGTCTAAAAAATCAAATCGAATGGTATATTTGGATTGTCTTCGGTTCTACAAACAAAAAAGTTATAAGCGAAAAACGACAATTTTCCGCCGAAAATGGCATAAAATCAACATTGGCTCTTCTTTGAGAAAATCGAATTTGTTTTAAACTGCTGCCCAGGGTATATCCGAGATGCTTGTTTATTGAAACCGTAGAATCCGGGGTACAAACAAAAACAAGTATGGCCGCTATTTTGATTGACAGGTCTAAGAGGTCTAAATATATGATTTCATGGAAAGCCAGTGTGTTAATTTTTAGAACAGACAAAATAACCAATAACTTTATTTAACAAATAAATTTAACAAATAAAATTTAATATATTAAGATTGAAAGTAATATAGTAAATTGTTGTTATGCGAGATGCGAAGCGCATTATCTGGTCTTTATCATGACCATTGATAAGAACAATTGCGACTTGTTTTAGCAAATTCTTCATGTTAACAAGACAAAGGAAGAATCTATAAATGACGGAAAATTAGCAGTTGATAATTGATTGGGGTCTGCTCTGATGCGAGATGCAAAGCGTATTCGCTAGTCTGTTACCAGGCCATTAAGTTGATTAGAACAAATTGCCACTTGGAAAAGGAAGCATCTATAAATGACTGAAAATTAGCTGACCGGCAACTAAAGCGGTAATGTGATTGGCTAAAAAGTCTTTCACAAGCAACTCGATTGTGGTATTTAAACCACAACCGCTTTTCCAGATGTTCACTTCCAATTTGCGATTTTTCGATATTATGGCGGCTATCGTATATCCATGCGTTTCGGGAATTTTCTCAATGCAGTTAAACGCCGATGTGCTCAAAATTGAAGATGCAGTGACGTGGGCAACAAGGCATGGCTTATTAGCAAGAATTAGAGCTTGTCATCGTTGCCAAACTGCGATGGTTTTGGTGCCGAGAAGTGACATATCGGATGGATGTGTTTGGCGGTGCCACGCTAGAGGTTGTCATGCAAGCAAGTCCATCCGAGCTGATAGCTTCTACCAAAGAAACAACATCCCGCTGAACAAGTGTATAATGGTAAGTCATCTTAAAAGGTTTTAATTTTTTATGTTTACAGAAACTAAAGAAATAACTGAAATTTGTGTATATAATGATTCTATAGAAAAATTTTTCTTTGCTTAATGTTTAGTAATAAAAGTTCAGTTGACATTCTACTGGGCAATGCAAGAAATTCCGCAAGCAGCCGTCGGTTTCTTGTTGGAATTAGATACGGACCACACTCTACCGGATTGGTTCAACTTCCACAGGGATCTTTGCACATGGTAGAGACAACCCAGTACAAATCGGAGGCCCGGGACACATTGTGCAAATTGATGAGAGCTGTGTTTCAGCATCCAAAAAAACTAGAAATGGGAGAGCCAGGCCGGTCCGGAGAAAGTGGGTGTTTGGAGGCATTGATGAAATTACCGAACATGCATTCATTGTGCATGTTGCTAAGAGAGATGCCGCGACACTCTTACCCATAATCCAGCAGCATGTCTTGCCAGGTAATAAATTTAAGATAAACGTAAAGAGAGACCTAGCTTTACCAATAAATGTGTTTTAATTTACAGGCACCATTATCTGGAGCGATGAGTGGGCGGCATACCGCAACTTGTCAGCCGTGACGGGGTTGCCTCACGCTACGGTGAATCATTCTTTGGCTTTTGTTGCTCCTAATGGGGTTCACACTAACGGAGTTGAAAACCTATGGAGGTGCGCTAATGACAAATTTAAGCGGATGCGTGGAACCTGCGACCTCCACATCGAGTCCTACTTACCGTTCAATTGGGGATAGGAAGGAGTGTTTTCAGCGGGCATTAGAGCTCATTCGAACGTATCATCCCGTTTGATGTACATATGTTATTAATGAAAATATTAGTTTTTAAATAAATTTATAAAAAAAATTGTCTTCGGTGTTTATTTTGTTGAGAAAATCGTATTTAGCGTTTTTTTCTGGGGAAAACGTGTTTGGCTTTTTTCTTGAAAAAACGTGTTTTTAAAAGTAATTTGTTAAAGAGTGTTTTTGTATTCTTTTGCATGGGAGTTTCTTCAAGTGATTGAAAAAATTATTTAGAAATTGTTGTTTTTAAGATCTTCTTAAACATTATTTTTAATTGTTGCAGACTGATAAAAAACCATCTCAAGATGAATTTATGGTGATGGTTGATAAAAAAATAAATTAAGTGACTGTATATTTTTTAATTTCAACCATTAAAGTGTAACGACAGCTTTGCACAGTCTTCTAATCTACTACTGAGCCTTTTATTTTGAGACAACCCCTAAATCCACAACTGCGATTTCGTCATTATTACTTAATGCACTAATTTGATTGACATATGTTGCGTTATCTACTGTTTAATAATATGGGATAAGTTGTAGTCAGTCACAAAAAGAAGTCAAATGTATTTTTTTAATCATCTAAGAGAGCATACTTATCATCTAATACTGCTTTAATCTGCTTCAGAGCTTTTGAATTACACGCCCAGATTAAAAACAAAAACAATTATCAAGTTTTAATTTTCAGTCCTTTATAGATGCTTTCTTTGTTTTGTGAACATGAATAATTCGCGAAGACAAGTGGTGGTAATTGTTCTAATCAGCTTAATGGTCTTGCGGTCTGGTAAATACGCTTTGCTTCTCGCATCAAAGCACGTCCCAAACAATTTATATTTAAGCAATATTTTAAATTATTTTTGATAATTAATAAACTAGATATTTAAAAAAATCAAATATATTTTTTTATACTTTTAAGTCGATCAGGCACATCCCATCCTAGAGGCGGAGCATAGAAATTAAGGGGCGGAGCTTACGCCGATACATTTTCTAGAATTTGTTTATACCCCGGATTCTACGGTTTTACGGTAGTTTTACCCGCTTGTTTTTAGATAATTCAATATCAAATCCAACAATATAACTTTCGCTTCTCATCTCAAAGTTAATAAATAAAAAAGTTATCGAATAAAACGTCGTACCGTATACCAATTTCTCCGAGCAAACCGAAACATAAACAGACAATCGAGTCTAGCTCACTGTGGCTAATTATGCAAAATATTCAAAATATGTAAAGTGGCTACTCGTTAACACCTGTGTATTCTAACAAACTTTAGGGAAAATTTTATTTTTAAAAAAATCTATTGGAGTTTACGATTACAAATTTTTATTAATGAAAAATTTTGTTAAAAAATTAACTATTTAATAAAATCTAACCATAGCATGCAAGTGAAATGTTTCGTTTTAAGCTATTCCTTTGAAAACATTAAAAATGTGCATTTTTGGTGAACCCACCTGCTACACTTTTCGCCATAGATATATATCTATGCTTTTCGCACTCCACCCAGTCCCCACTGCACCCTCTCCGCCGTTCCCGCGATACAAACAATAGTTTGTCATGTTGTCCGATGCCAGCAGGATTTCTTTTAACCACTGTTCCCTTTCACTATCTGGATTAAAAGAACCACTCAGATCTCCACGATCCAGTCTTCTAACGAAAACGCGAAACGCCTACAAAAATACCCCAATTGTGGGCATCATTCTGATGCTTAGTCACGGGTGGCTTTTTAATGTTTAGACGTGATGAATTTATAAAAAAAAGCATTATTTTTCAAAAAAAAAGTTCGTTAGAATACGCATGAGGTATTGACGATTAGCCACTTTGCATATTTTGCATAATAAGCCACAGTGAGCTAAGTAAGTAAGTAAGTAAATCTTTATTAACCAGCCTGACAATGACGCACAGCGGTTTACATTTAAATAATAAAAATAAGAATTAAAAAAAAAGGAATACAATCGACAATCTAAAGTTAAAGACTTAAAATAAAATCTAAAACTTGTTTTTTTCAGAGATTTAATATAGAGTTCGGCATTGTTATTTTAAGTTATTTTATCGGCAAGTTATTTTAAGTTCAACGATCTATGGATAAAGGTTTCTGCATGCGGAATTACTCTGTCGTGAGCTCGAGGACGAAAGTGATATCCTGATTTCTTGACGTCTGGGAGAAGATGGTGAAGGACGTGAAGGCGGTTAGACAGAACCTGGTTGAACAGAGTTGAATCCGCACCTGCGCAGCGGTGCATGAAATCAGGGCGGTCGGGAGCCAAGAAACCCTGGCGTGTCACCTTCCTAATGACCGACTCGATGCGTTGAAGATCTCCAGAACCTATGAAACCCCACCATGATTGAGAGGCGTAGGTGATCCTGGATATAAGTGTCACCTCCATGACCGTCCAGAGCTCCCGGCCACACAGCCCGTGAGCTCGTAAGTTTCTTAGTGCATATAAGGACTGTGCAGATTTTGTGCAGATCCAGTCAACGTCCTCCCGGAATGAGAGCTTTCCGTCGATCAGGACTCCCAGCACATTCATTACATCCACCCTCTCCACTCCGACCAAAAGGGTAGGGAGTGCGTTTGCCTTTGTTCTGGAGCGACGCACAACCAACTCTTTTGTTTTTGAATCGTTTAAAGTTAGGTTATTTCTTTTTGCCCAGATCTGTATGCTCGCGAGCTCATCAACGATTAAGTGAGAATTACCCGGTGGTACTATAAGGTATGTATCATCTGCATATTTCTCTAGACGGTTACCATCTATGCTGGGGGAGAGGTCCGATGCCGCAACAATGTAGCAACTGGGTCCAATTCCTGAACATTGGACGATGCTTGCATTTATTTCTTTTAAAGACGACACTTGGTTTTGGAATTTAGTGCAGTGCATTCGCCCTCTAAGGAAGTCAACCAGCCAGTTGTACGCCTCGTCTTCTATTGGTAGTTTGGCAAACTTTCTCATAAGCTCTGAGTGGCGGACAGTATCGAAGGCCTTTGAAAAGTCCAGTGCTATAACATGGACATACGGGTGGATTTGTAGTTGTTCGGAAATGTGTAGTGTCAGGCTGATTAGTGCCGCCGTTGTGGATCCCGTTGAACGGAAAGCATATTGGTCATGGAAGTAGTGGTTGTACCTCGAACTTCCCAGGATTGGATAGACGAATTGCTGTACCACCATCTTTTCCATAATCCTTGAGAGTATTGGTGTAATTGAAATTGGTCTGTACTCGTGGCTTCCCTGAGGATTAACTACTTTTGAAACCGGGGTTATCTGACATTTCCTCCACCGGTCTGGTATCTGTGATTGGTTTAACGACAAGTTAAATAGAAAGGCGAGCGGTTCGGCAAGTATTGGTGCCGAGACTCGGTAGAACCAGGAGGGAATTTTATCCATTCCGGAGGCGGAGGTTTTTAGTCTGTCCAAAGCACGGAAGACTTGCCAGGAAGAGAAAAATCTTGAATTTCGGCAGACGCTATGTTTTTCTGCAGGAGCCTCGTAATTGCTTTCCGTCGAGATGGTTGCGTAATGGTCATTGAGTTTGTCTGCAGTGATTGCTTTGGTGGTACAGTTTTTCTTTCGTCGTTTATCCTTACCAGTCACTTGCCTAACTCGCTCCCACAAGTCCTTTGGGCCTCTGATGGTTCCGGAACCCGTAAGTGTGAAACAGTTTCTGGCAATGATTCCTTTTCTGATCTTTAGAGAAATTGCATCAGCAGCCTCTATCTTCCATTTTCGCATCAGTCCGTTCTTTTTTCGCAACAGCAGCTTGATCTCTGGTGTGATATACGGAGGGTCACGATCTGTTACTGTGATGTTCCTGATTGGGTAGAACCTATCCAACAATCTCTGCATCTGCAGGTAGAAACGGTCGAACGACTCCTGCAGCGATGATATATGATAAAAACATACCGATTAAATCGGTCGTAATAACTCTGTTTACGTTTTACTCGCTTGGCGAATCAACACAGATAAATTCCAAATTGCTGTATATTTTTAGATGGAAAATTCAAATTTGTGACATCTCAATAAAATTAGCATATTTAGATAGATAATTTAAAAACAAATCAATATGTGAAACTTTTATCGAAATGCAACAAGAATTAACAGAGTAAATCAGTAAAAACTGATTGAGA